>JBBPMT010000228.1:0-13354 GCA_038090455.1 Garcileccinum viscosum
TGTCGAAGAAGCCCTTTTGCATCAGGTATCTGTTGTGCTCTTCGCGATGCGCGACGACCTGTTTGTCGACCGTACTGCGCCAGATGGGGACACCGATCTACAACAGGAGTTAACTGCGTTGAACGGACAAGCCGAGAATGGGAGGGGCCAGGGACTGACCAATGCAACAAAATCTAACACTGTATCAATGAACGCATTCCCTCTCGGAGAGCTACCTCTTGTAGAGGCCTTGAACAAGCTTGTGATCAAATCAGCAGTGATATGGAAATCGCCATTCTCGACGCCTTTGAAGAGTCCTTGAGCGGCCTGCTCCGCGGTCAACCCTTCGTCCGTCGACTCGATCTTGCGCGTGATAGCGGGTTTGGTCTTGTTCTCTTCATCGAAACCAGGGGTGTACATTGTGGGCGGGAAGAATATATGGGTATCAATACCGTAGAGAAGACCCTCGGAGCGGATACATTCCGCTAGGCCTATACCCGGGTTAGTATCTGATCAAAATCGTCATGGCAAGAACATGCGGCACCCACCTCTCAAAGCGTGTTTGGCCGGAGAGTAGGAAGAGTAACCCAAGATTGACATGAAACCAAGGGTTGAAGAAACGAGAACGATTTTGCCCTTTGCGCCCCTCTTCGCCATTTCCCTGACAGCTGCCTAAATACGTGTAGAAGAGGGCAACACGGATAGAACGGATGCTGACTTACCCAAGCAGTCCAAGCCTGCACCCAGTAACCGTCCCTCATCCCATCTTGGAGTTCTGCCTCACCCATGTCCACCAAAAACATAGGTTTGGCAGCGCCCGCACAACAGAAGATGGCATCTGGGAAACAATTATGGGCCGCCGTTGCTGCTTCCAGAGCCTCAGCAGATGCTGAAGCGGAAGTTAATGAGAATGAAAATGTCTTGAAGGATTGCGTGGGGGATGCACGGAACGCCTACGTATCATCGATGAAACACAAGAAAAATGACGGTCAGCCATGTTCAATGTGGATGACGTGTTATAATTACCTCGAGCTCTTTCAGGGCATCATCCAGCTTGCTCTGTGTCCGCGCAACGATAGATAGGTTTGCGCCTCTCTTTGCGAGAATCTTCGCAAGTGCCAGCCCAAGGCCTTGGCTGCCACCCGTAATATAGACGTGCTAGAGTGTGAGTCAATGATATGCGTCAGCAGGCGCAACCCGAACAAACTCACTTGGCCCTTTGGATCCCATTTTTTCTCGCCTATACCAAAGACCATGATGGAGATGAGTACAAAAGAGATTGTGAGGAGGATCTGCGCAATATTGGACCAATTAGAAGATGCGTCAAGCATAGGAATATTCTTGCGTTGCGACACGACGACAGACGAACTTAAGCTGTCGAGCGCTTGGCCTGTAGCTAGTAGACCTGTGGCGTGTGCCGACGCAAAATTGCCATTTTCGATTAGCCGTAAATTACGTTTTACTATCAGTGATACTGCAAAAAGGTCCGTTCTGAGTCGCGGTTCAGATGTTTTCCCTGACTCCCCATTTGCAAGTACTTCTCGCAAGAGGACTCATGTGACGCTCGACAGGCTAGTGCACGACCCAGCTGTGGGAGGGTCCTTATAGTCTCGACTCTCGGACTTTGACAGGTGAGATGGACAGCTGACATCTAGCAGGCCGGCAACCGCAGGACTCCATGCAGTTTTATCTGCGATCACCAACTTAATCTGAAGTCTAGACATCGATCTGATGCAACTCCCATTAAGCGGCTGGGTAATGCCTTATGAATCCTATCGAGACTGACCGCTCCTCCGTTACTATGACTTCTGTGGCTTTCCCCAAACTTCAATGCGCTGCAGGAAGAGAGATCAGTGCGACATCGACAGACGGAAGAATGCTTATATTCATATTTCCAACGAATTGGCAGAACTGTCGCTGGGGTTCCCATGGCATCATTGTGCCTCAGATGAATTTTTTGACATCATCGCGCCCCGTCCCACAAATGGTTCCGCCAAGTTTCGCCATTTTCGAGGTCTTCCCTATCCCTATTTTCCTTCATGTTCCTTTGCAGCGTCAGCATATCCCTGAAACGTTGCACTATCACATGATTTGACCCCATGATCATTCACAGCTCCCGACAAAGGTTGCTTGTTGCAGTTTCTGCCAGGAAAGACCGCTGGTAATGCTCATCAGCAATTATGCGTCCCATGGGATGAGTTATTCGCAGATTATACGGACCTGGGCATTGGGAGAGCAGAGAGGATTGTCACATGCTGGAGGACATGTCAGGCATTGAGGAGGGTGGTATCATCGCAGATGAACACGGCGACAATGATAGTAGTTGAAATAAGAACAAGAAATCAAAGAATCGACTGTTGAGTATTTCATGCGGACAGAAGGAATATGTATGGGTGTAAATCGGATGGCATGGGCGGAGGACTCCCCAGGGATCACCACGGCTTCAACCAAAATAAATAAATAGCAGATGTCTGTCTCCCTCCAAAGACGAGGTTGTTGTGGACGTCAAACATTGAAGACGGTTTCAAGGCCAGAAAAAGTGCATGTACTCTGGTGAATGATGCCTAGGACTGGCCCGGGACTCATAGCTGACTCCGATGCCTCGCACACCCCTTGCCTGCGTTTAAATTGCTTTGGAAACAAGAGTTGAATTTCCAACTCCTTCATCTCCATCGTACTACCCCTCCGACGTTGCAGCGTTATCAGGCTTGGTACGAGCATTTTTCTGCCGCCGTTGTCCATCGTTGCATCAGCTGTCATTGCCTGTTAACAACTTGTAAGTTGCTCGATAACTGTTCAGATTTCAGGTCAACTCCACATTGGTCTTCAAGTTCTTAATAAAATTGTCGCCGTTTTGCGTGGTTCCGAATGTCTGCTGTCGATCGATTGGTTTCAAGACACGCATAGAAAATCCTTATGTCGATTTCGTTCGTTTCGGATCTACTGGTGCCGAAGTCGAATTAAGGCAGTGAACAGTTATGTGACCTCTCAGGTGACCTCTAGTTTATCTCGCGCAGCTTTATATGTGGGGCTCAAGGTCCCGTGCCAGTGCAGGAACTGGTTAACGTGATTTATAAGCCTGTTGAGCTTTGCTGCTGAGGACGCCGTTGACAAAGTCGAGCACTCAAAACTCACAGGGCGCGTTCTCTACCTCGAGGATGTCACATTGCTAAGGATCGACTCGACATCCACCATGATCTCCGCCGTGATGAATCCAGCAATGAATCCAGCAAATTAAGCTGCCAGTTCCTCGAGAACTTGCAACGTAAGTGAACGACTGTAGCATCTTGTGTCATGCTCAAATCTTTTTACTAAGGGCGCCAATTGCTTATATGGCACCTTGGAAACCAAGGAAAACAGCCGCCTGCGCCCAAAGGATTGTCTTTGTGCTCTTGCTAAGACTTACTTCTTACAGGAATTCCGCGTTTGGCATGCCTTACGACAGCATTGATAATGCACACGGAAAGATGCGTTGCCGTTGCTTTTTTGCTTTTTTGAGTTCAACACAAGCACTGGCAAGTGATACGATTTTGTTCTCTGCTCGTTTGCCTTGCTTGCCTATTTTTATTTCTACTCTAGTTTTATCAAGTAACATCTACCGAGGGCCTCGCTACTCACTGATATGCATCTTGGATAAGGAACCAGAGGCTCGGATTTCGGTTGAAGTGCGGGGATCTCCGTACACTGGCGGGCCGAATTCGCCAACTTAGTGGGTGCCTGTTGGTGCCCGTGCACACAGCATACCGCAACCGTAAAGCGAATTCTGTTCCCAGGACCTACGTTTCCAAGCTACATCTGAGCGCTTCCCGTTTCCCGTTCGACCTACTCCCTTATGGACACCCCCAGTCTATCTCAAAACACTGCTCGGAGTCTTGATGTGTATGTATCTTGGCCTCTCCTTTGATTCCTAATTCTATTGGAAGACTAAACAAAGCTTTAGGGCGAAAAACATCACGATCAATGGTGGGGTCGTAGAGTTTGTTTTTCCTGTTACATACCCACCGACTTTTTTTAGGCATCGAACTTCGCACTCCAACACGACGCAGGCCGATGGTAGCAAAACAATACCATGTTCGATTTTCCGTGGACGATGTCTCAAGGTCCACGAAGAAGGCAAAGGAAAAAAAGAACTGTATTTCCTGGGATGAAACTCTGTATTTGTGGGTGCATATGATTGCCTGACGCCAGCCAACTGAATCTTGTCAGTGACGGGAACGATGATTCGGTCCTGCTTGTACTTGTACACCAAAAACAGAATATTGGACACGATAAGCTTGTTGGTACTCTGACTGGGACCATTGGAGGGATCCTGAGAAGACTGAAAGATAGTGGTGAGCAAATAGATTGCATACCATGTTCTACTCAACTAATTCCCGTGCTCAAAGTGCTTGAAGAGCCACTTCGTACGAGCGTCTTCGATGGACAAAATAATCTTTCCGAGGTCACAATAAAGTTTGCATTGGTTATTGAGACGCGTCAAGATATTGGCACCGACAAACTTCAGGCTGCCGATGCTGTCAACAAGGCGACAGAGATGGTCGCGGCTCTCAGTCCCACACCGCAAGTCGTAGATTTCGCGAATTCGTCAGTCAACATCGGTGTCGACGTCCTCACCGAATTTCAGACGTTTGATACTACATGGGGTGTTTTGTTGCAAAGAATCGCTCTTTTTAATAACATCGTGGGTGCGATTGCAGAGGTATTCGGCATCTAGCTCTTTGCTTTGATTTGGTCTGAAAGTCGGATAGATTCACCCGTACGCGTCTTTGGCCTGGTCAGTAATCTCGGCTGCAAGTCAGGTCTGTTTGGTGCTCGTTATTTTCGCTGATATTTCGATCTGATCTATTGCTGTTCAGGTGCTTGTAAGGCAGCAAAACCGCGACATTCGGGTTAGCCGCTTAGCAGCAACTATGAGCGACGTCTTCGCGTTTGTCGAGGACGCCGAGCCTTTGAAGACAGTCAGTGCCCAAGGCAAGACCATCAAGCATATGATCCAGCAAGTGGCGGAGTGTGGGTATTTCATCACCGAATACGCCAAGAAAAATAACTTCTGTGGGTGGTTGTTACCTTACCTCCCTCATCACTAATCCCATCTACAGGGACCCGAACCGCAAAATATTCGTTCTCGGATGTTGATACAAAAATCGCAGATTACGAAGAGAATTTCCGAAACCTAAAAGCTGCCTTCTTAGAAGGGGTTGCTTTGCAGTCTGGTGTCACCGTATTTCGCATTATGAACAATGTACAGGCTATTGGTACGTCCTTCTCTCTTGAACTCGCGGCAAAAATACATTTATCTTGGTAGGAGAATCCATCGATTTGCGCGACATACCCTATGCGGAAGGTGCTAGATACGTCCAGGACAAGGAATGCTTACCGGGGACTCGTGAAGCCATTATCCGAGAAATTTGCGATGTCCTTAATGATCCCAGCGAAAACGCTCCACGAGTATGCTTGCTCACAGGTGTCGCAGGCTCAGGCAAATCAGCCGTTGCCCACTCAATCGCTCGACTGTACGATGGGCAGAAGAGGCTGGGCTCGTCATATTGTTTCCTTCGTAGTGACGTTGCTCGTCGAAATCCACAAAATTTCTTCAGCACCATCGCCGTTGACCTTTCTGATCACGACCCGCAATACAAAGCTGAGCTCTGCCAGATTGTGAGAAACAATCGATCACTTCGGACATCCATCTCGCTCTCGGAGCAAGTCAAAAGGCTCATCATTGAGCCCAGCAAGCACCTGGATACCATCGGACCGCTTATCATTGTGGTGGATGCCCTGGACGAGAGTGGGGATCAATCTAGCCGCCGAGGTCTTCTTAGCACCTTCGTCGAGCAAATCGCCGAAGATAACCTCCCGACAAACCTTCGGTTCCTCATCACTACTCGTCCCGAGAGCGACATCCTTTCCGCACTCCCATCTGGCCCGCATGTCGTACATAAACAGTTGGGTGACATCGCTCAGGATATTGTTGACGGAGACATCGAAAAGTTTATCCGTCACTCCCTGCGTTCGTACTCTACTGAGCTCGAATCGGCCTGGCCGAACCAAAGATGGTGCCGGCTACTTGTCCAACACTCCCAGCATCTCTTCCAATGGGCGTCTACTGCATGCAAGTTTATTGCAGGGGATGGCGCCATAGGACTTAGCATTTGCGAGAGGCTCAGGGTGCTCATACAAAGCAAGCACAACGTCGGGGTCCACCCTCTGGACGACTTATATCGAACGATACTCCGTCAACTGTTTACGTTGGATAGTGTTCAGCATAAATTCCGAGAAGTCATGGCTATTGTGCTTGCGCTGAAAGAACCGTTATCCCTCGCTTCTCTTTCCGCCTTGTTCGAAGGTGACCCCAACATTCGAAATATCCTCAAACCATTAGGGTCACTGCTTGATGGTGTAACAAACGAGATGAAATTGATTCGCCCGCTTCATACCTCATTTCGTGACTTCTTATTAGATGATACTCGCAGTTCGACATTTCATGTCGACATCTTACCCCAGCATTCACTCTATCTTGGGCGTGCATTGTTGGCATGCATGCGGCAGATGCTCCGGTTCAACATTTGCGACCTTGAGGACTCCTGTATCCCTAATAGGGCCATCCCTGACCTGGCCATTCGCGTAACCAAGGCTATTCCCTCTCACCTCTCTTATGCTTGCCAGTACTGGATGGACCACATGCAGCATGCAGAGTGCACTGCTGACCTGCTTAATGAAGCCACATCCTTCTTCAAAGATTTCTTCCCCTACTGGCTCGAGGCCATTAGCCTTCTCACCTCTTCTTCTTCTCATGTCTCGAGTACTCTTGCAGCCCTAGGAGCTTGTGCTATACTGAAAAGATGGGCCAAGGTAGGGTTTAGAATTGTAATCCTAAGTGTTTGTCACTTACCAAGATGTTGCTAGGGCCATGAGATAGCTACTCTTGCAGCAGAGACATCCCAATTCATCCACATGTTTGCTCCCATCATTAGAGAATCCACACCCCACCTCTATTTGTCAGCCATGCCTCAGACACCCTCTGGCTCTCCACTTTGCCAACTATGGGCTAAGCATTTTCAAAATCATATCTTTGTGACCCTAGGACACCTAGCAGCCTGGCCAATGGAGGTCCATACTTTGCAAGCACACACAAATGATGTTTGCTGTGTTGCCTATTCACCTGATGGTGCTCACATAGTCTCTGGATCAATTGATGAGACCATTAGGGTTTGGAACTCAATCACTGGGCAGTGTGTACTTGCACCACATCATGTGCATACAGGTGCCATTAAATCTGTGGCCTATTCTCCTGATGGAAACCACATTGCTTCTGGTTCTTATGATTCTACTATCTGGGTCTGGGATGCAACTACTGGTCAAGATGTTGTTGGTCCATTCCAGCATACAATGCCAGTTACCTCTGTTGTCTATTCACCTGATGGAGACCACATTGCTTCTGGCTCTGAGGACAGCTTTGTCAGAATTTGGGATGCAGATTCTGGACAATGTATAGCAGGTCCATTGCAAGGACACACAGCCTCAATTTATGGTCTTGCTTATTCTCCTGATGGCAGTTACATTGTTTCTTGCTCTTATGACAAGACTTTGAGGATTTGGGATACAAGCACTGGGATGTGTGTAGTGGGTCCATTGCAAGGACATACCCAGTGCATCAACACTGTTTCCTATTCACCTGATGGCAACAAAATTGCCTCTGGCTCAAGAGATGGAACTATCAGAATCTGGAACTCAAGTACTGGAGAGTGTATAGGAGCTCCACTTATTGGCTACTCTAGTCCAGTGGAATCTATTGCCTATTCACCTGATGGTGACTGCATTGTCTCAGGATCAAGGGATAGGACTATCAAGGTCTGGGATTCAACTACTGGACAATGTGTGGCAGGGCCTTTTGTGGGGCATACAAGGCCAATTACCTCAGTTGACTATTCACCTGATGGCAGCTGTGTTGTTTCTGGATCTTGGGATATGACTGTTAGGATCTGGAATGTAAATATGAGCCATGGTACAACAGATGTTTCTCAAGGACATGAAAATGAAGTCACCTATGTTGCCTATTCTCCCAATGGCCACAATATTGTCTCTAGCTCTCTTGACAGAACCACAAGGATTTGGAATGCAAACACAGGTCTTAGTGTGGCAAATCCACTCCAAGGTCATCAACAGGGAGTCACTGTTGCTATATACTCACCTGATGAAAATCATATTGTCTCTGGCTCTAATGATAATTCCATCATAGTTTGGGATGCCAAGAGTGGGCAATGTATAGGAGGGCCATATAGAGGTCACACAAACTCAGTCAACTGCCTTGCTTTTTCTCCTGATGGCACCCATATTGCTTCTGGCTCTGATGACCAGACTATTAGAGTTTGGAATGTAGATTCTGGTCAATATGCAGTTGAAGATCCATTTAGAGGCCACACCAGCTGGATTTACTCTGTGGCATATTCACCCAATGGCTGTTGCATTGTCTCAGGCTCAAAAGACAACACAATCAGAATTTGGGATTCAACCACTGGAGAGTGTATAGCAGGTCCTTTTAAAGAACACACAGATGCAGTCCACTCTGTTGCCTATTCACCTGATGGCAATCATATTGTCTCTGGTTCCAGAGACAATACCATTAGAGTGTGGAATTCAATCACAGGCCAGTGTGTAGCAGGTTCATTTGAGGGTCATACAGATTTTGTTTTGTCAGTTGCCTACTCTCCTGATGGCAACTTCATTGTTTCTGGCTCTGAGGACAAGTCTATTAGGATTTGGGATGTACATACTGGAGAGTGCATAGCAGGTCCATTCCAAGGGCATACAGACAAAGTCACTTCTGTTGCCTTCTCTCCTGATGGCAGTCAGATTGTATCTGGATCTGCAGATCTTTCCATCAAGGTGTGGACTTTGCAAGACCTTAGTTTATTTGGTGAAATTCACCAGCAGGATGATGGTTGGATTAAACTTTCTGAAAGTACCTGCTTTTGCTGGATTCCTACTTTGGCTAGACATGCCTTTTACCTTCCTGTCCATGCTTTGGTCATATCCCCTGATCATATTTACAAGCTTGATTTTAGTAACTTCCTTTATGGAAAGTCTTGGAAGTCATGCTGGAAATGACTTCTTTTTCATGTGTTAGCTATATTATGTTGGTAGATCATCCTGTTTTAACTATCAAGTTTATCTACACAGTGAATGTAGAAAGACAATAGTATAGCAATGAATGTATACAGCTGGTTTCAAACCTTGATTGCACTATTGATGATGATATGAGCCTATATCATTAATAAAGGTATAACAATCCTGCAGGTTGCTTTGTAGAAGTGCTTATTGTGTTGATTCATTTAGTAGACTAGTGGACATCTACAATAAAGAATTAACTAGTAAGGATGATCACTTTCTTAATGCCAATGAGCTCCACTGCTTATTTATGCTCATAACCTATGACAAAGCTTGAAGTCCATACAAATGGAGTTTTGCCTGGGGCTGAAACTAAAGTGAGGTGAATAACAAGGACCATTAACACCCTCCTAAAAGACAATGTAACTGATGGAAATGATAGATGGGTCAATACTGGCCACAATATAACATTATGTAACAGTGATAGGAGGAATGATGGAGGAAGTAGAAGCAACTTGCTTGAAAGAGTCCATGGTAGATGGAGACTTGGAAGAAGATTTGAGAGTAATGGCATCATGACTAACCCATGTACTATAGACATCATTGCAAAAGTGGTACAGCATAATGATGGTTGACTTGAGAAATTTCAAGGGGCTACACATCCTTCAAGGGAACTCTTTTTGAAGGGCTTCTCCAAGTTGTGTTCTTAATTGTTTGAGGCAAGAGAGACAAAGGGGGTAATTGGTGCCAACTTCAAGTTCCCTCCAGTGACAGCATGGGGATGGAATGGTTTCAGAGGTCTATATCAGAGGTGGTATCTCAAAAGATAAAACATCTGCTTTACATGCTGTCCTCATATCTGGTGGTGAGAGGGGGAGTGAGTGGAACTAAGGAAGGGAGCAAGTGATGATGACAATGCAGAACAAGCAGGTGATGAAAAGGATGATTCTGCAAGTGTGAGTACCAGTGACTGATTGTGGCATTGAATCTGGTGGTGCATATATTATGTTGGGACTATAATAGAATTTCTTGTGGGCATCTCATGAATGCAAATATGATGGTCTGATAAACACTTCCCTTGTATGATTTTGCCCTCGAATATGAGGAAATAGATAGGGTAGCAGTGACAAAAACAAGAGGCACAGTTGAATCAGAAGACATGCAAGTTGAGGTGGACCATTGGCTTGAAGTGATCAATGTGAAAAACCTCATCCAGCAAACTGAACCACTCCATGGGACCGTTAGCTCCGTCCGAGTTACCGCTGCCCGTTTTGAGTATGAGCATCATGACAATATCAATGTAAGGTACTACCTATACTTTTTCAATTGCAGACCCATACTAGGCGGTTATTATTACCATTCGTAAAATCAGCGCGGTCACGGTTATGAAGGAACTAACATTGTCATCTCCCTTCGCCGAACCAGCAACCTGACAGACTGCTAATAATGCCAAAGGACTAAGGATTCGAGTCACAACTGTATACGGCTAGACACCCATCCCTAAGAAAGAGCGAATAATTTCATTGACATTGATGAGACATGTGAATGGAAGCCTTGATGGATGTCAATACGAAACGCGAGCCAGTGTTCGCAGCGTTGGCTGTGCTATCAAAAATATCGCCGAAATGGGAACTTGAACTCGCTACTAATAGAGGCTTGATTCAACTTCCACCACATCATTTGCCAAATGAGCCGTTCTTATTTCGTGCCCCACGGCGATGTACTCGGTACGTCTCGAAACTAGACCCGATGCAAATGCTTCCTAGAACGGAATTGAAAACGGATACTTGTATCCGACTGGCCCCGGGGCTTTGGCATCGATCACCGAAACTCCAACCTAAACCCGCTTGCTTCCCAGCATGGAGGAGGCGTGTCTTTCCGCGATGGGTCTGGGACCGCGGAATAAACTGGATCATACCATCGGCATCTTTCTTATCGAGTCGAAAGCTCTGCGACTCTTGACGGATTGTCGCTCTTTCGACTTTTCTACCTCTAGTATGATTCTTCAAACAGATGAAAAAGAGGTGTCCCCTCCATCGTTTCCGGGATCTACGAAGGAGGGGGGCTTGACACGCGACGACGGCCTAAACCAAGACACCTCAGAGGAGATCCAAAAGCGTACGGTGGTGGGCGAGATTTCACAGTATGCCGTCACGATTGAGAGTGAAGAACGGACGACTTGGTTCGTTTGGCTTCTCATCTGCTGTTGCACCATTTCGGGTTTGCTTTTTGGTAAGTCCTTTGATATACAATCCTGGAGGCGTATATCCATGTATTTCTGTTACGTGATCATCATGTCCGTAGGGTATGATACGGGTGTCATCTCCGGTGCACTTGTGACAATCAAAGGTGAGTTGGGGCCATCTGCGCTTTCTAATGGTCAGAAGGTCAGGAAAAGTTCTACACTTTGTATGCGTTACTGACTTCACTGGTATCATACAGGAATTTATTACATCTGCGACGACCTTAGGCGCTCTTTTGGGTGGTGTCGTTGCAGGAACCATGTCAGATTGGACGGGTCGTCGACTAGTCCTCGGTATTGCGGACATCATCTTCATTGGTGGTGCTATTGGGCAAGCTGCCTGTCACACCATATGGAGCATGGTGAGCACCTTCCTTTCCTTTGTCCCACCTCAGTCACAGTGCGGTCTATGTCTAGATTGGTGGCCGTTTCTTGATTGGCATCGGCGTAGGACTCGCATCCTGCATGGCCCCACTTTACATTCAAGAGCTCTCCCCCACGCACCTCCGAGGTCGAATGGTCGTTCTCAACGTTGTCATGATCACACTTGGACAGGTCATTGCGTATGGGATCGACGCTGGCTTCGCGAACGTCAATGGTGGATGGCGGTGGATGGTTGGACTGAGTGCGGTACCAGCGGGACTCCAAGCAGTCGTATTGGTGTTTCTGCCTGAGTCTCGTGAGTATTTGACATCTTATAGCGGATTCCTACACTTCACTGCCGTGTGGCTGTGGACTGATCCGTCAGGATAGCGCGGATCCTGATTCGGAGAGGCGATATGGAGGCTTCTTATCAAGCGCTTTCCCGCGTATACACGACAGCGACCCCGGAACAAGTTCAGATCAAGGTACACTGATCGTTTCCCGTTTGTTGGGTAATCGTGGCTCATCGTGCATTAGCTCAAGGTCCTTCACGCTACCGTTCGACAAAGCATCGAGATCGCCAACTCGACCACATTTTTGCAACGACTTGGTTCGATGTTCTTGACGCCGATCAATCGACGTGCATTGGGTACGTTAATAGACTCACGCCCCTCATTGTATTTTTTGCTAAACCCGCTGAATTCTTTGCCCAGTCGTTGCTTGCGGCATGCAAGCATTCCAACAATTAAGTGGATTCAATACGCTCATGTATTATTCCGCGTCGCTCTTTGAAGAGATCGGGTTCAATCAACCTACGGCGGTCGGACTCATTGTTTCTGGGACTAACTTTGTGTTCACACTGGTCGCACTTAAGTTCGTTCAGTGCCTCAACCCTCATAATATCGGTTTCCACTGATACCTTACAGGTATATTGATATCGTGGGCCGACGAAGGATCATGCTGTACACTGCTCCAGGGATGATCATTGGGTTGACGTTAGCTGCGATTGGATTTCATTGTGCGTGTTCCTACTATCAATGGACTTGGATGCACATTACACATTTCTCTTCTTCTGCCAGTCATGACTAAACACACGGGAGATGTGCTCATCACTGGCGCACACTATTCGCAGGGCTGGTCTGTGATTGTATTGATGTCGATGATCATATTTGTCGCATCGTTTGCAAGCGGTTTAGGGAACGTTCCATGGCAACAGGGCGAGCTCTTTGGGCTCGAAGGTGCGTACATGCCATCTTCTTTACATTGGGAGTTCGTTCCTCTGATGATGTACCGGTTGATCTGCTGACGTCCGTACCTTTTTCCGCGTATCCGGTCCTTAACCTCTTCGACTCATGATGCTCCTGATACTTTTTCTTCAGTTCGCGGTATCGGTACCTCGCTCGCCACGGCCACCAACTGGGGAGCCAATCTGATCATCAACTCGACTTATCTCTCACTGATGGCAGCAATCACGCCTTCGGGTGCGTTCGGATGCTATGCGGGACTATGTCTCTTTGGGTTCCTCTTTTGTGTGTGGTGTTTCCCGGAGACGGCTGGGTTGAGCTTAGAAGAGGTAAAATGGATTTTTGAAGACGGGTTTGGAATCCATCGGAGCAAACAGTTAAGAGAGACAAAGCAGACGATGAAGGAGATGAAGAAGGT
>JBBPMT010000229.1:0-18108 GCA_038090455.1 Garcileccinum viscosum
ATAGCCCTACTCTTTATATTGCTCAGTATTATGTAACTTACATAATTAGACAGGGTTGAAGCATAGCATCCATCAGAACCTTATGTTATTTACTAAATAATCACTTATAGCATCAGGGTTAAATAAGTGTCCCAATGACATGTTATTTTGAAATGATTATATCTCACTGCCATGGAAACCAAATCACATGACCCAGAGCTCATATTCAAGGCAAGGATTAGGGCTATTAATGACTCAGCAAGTGTTAGAGCTAATTCCCTCTGGTTCACTTGCAAATGTCAAATCCTTTCAAAATAGCTTAACATTGGGACACTTTTTTGAGCCACTGTAACATGAGTGTGTCATGAAAGGAAGGTGAACAAAGTCAGTCAAAGGAGCAACAAATTCTGGGTCCATCAAAAAACAAAACTTTGCAGATGCTTGCTTCATTGCTTTGACAGTTTCTTTCTTAACTTCCTGAAGTCTCCCTGCATCTGAAAGTTGTTTCACAACTTTGTCCAATGCCTGTGCAGCTGCCTCATGATATCCAGCCATCACCTTCATATGTGCTTGATTATTCACATCCATGAATGACTTGTAGACTGCTTGCATATTAGGAAAATAATTCTCAAAAACCTCATTTAGAATCTCAAAGTGCTCCTCCATGATTGCACCTTTGATGAGCTCTCCATGCCAAAGTTCTGTCTTCTTCAGCCATACTGCTTTGACAACTTCTTTTGCTTGCTCTAGATCCTTGATACGTTCAACAGTTTCTTCATATTCTGCATTCAAGAATGCAACATTTGAGAAACATGCTGCAAATTGCTGCTGCAATATTTTGATCATTGCAGAAAGCATCTGTTTCAACCATCAATGTAAATAAATCATTTCACATAAATGCCATTGCATATATGCATATTCACAAACTTGAACTTACTCCTCCATATGGTGACATCATTTCTTCATGGAATTTCCTCAACTTGAATAATGCATCATGTACAAAATGTCCCCCTGCTTCCAAAAAACAGTCCATGATCATCTTCACATAGTCCTGTGACAGAAGCTCATATACTTTTGCCTTGTTTCCTTTTGTTGTGCATGGATTTTCTGGCATGCTCTGAGCCAGATCCTCCTCTGCTCTCATTTCTTCAAATTGCTGAATCAGTCCTTCTTTTGCACCTTCGTGGTACACATGTTCCCTCTCATTTTGAAACACATATAGCAAAACCTTCTTCGGCAATTTGTCTTGATGCCATCAAGTCATTCACATTTAATTACAATGTTTTATTCATATACCATCTGCTCATTTTGGAACAATTCCAAAATGCACACACATAGAGTCTTTTCTTGACTTCACATGTGCCCAGTTGATGTCTTTTTGTGCATTTAGGACATAGGCATAAATGCACATACTTCTACCATCTACATATCCACACATTTATGCATATGCCCCAAATGCGTATGCCATCAACTGTTCAGACAATACACTCAATATATGAATTGGTACTTACTTGCATCATAGATTTTCACTCCCCATTGTCTCTCGAGTTCAATGATCAATTTCAGGTTATCCAGACATGGCTTCATTGTCTCATTATACTCTGTCAAAAGTCTACTCTCAACTGCCTCACCTTCCGACATCTTCAGTATCTGTTTCGCCTCTATTGTCCACTTCCTCAGCTCACTCTTTTGTAAAGCCAGCCATTTGGATAATGCATCTGCACAGTGCTGTCCACTTGCAGCTGGTATTGCAAAGTCCTTTGGTGCTTCACTCGACAGACATAGCACTGGGAGTTCCTGTTGAAGTGTTTCATCAGTAGAATATGTACCCACCTCTACATAGTTCGGCTTGATGATGATTGAAATAAAATTCTTCAGTGTGAATCTATTGCATCCTTTACTATTGAAAGAATCGAGAAGTTTCTTCAATTCAGAATTCTTGATGCATCACCGATTCCACTTCCCAAACAGAAGTGGTTTCTCCAAAATATCAAACCATGCATATTCAATCAGCACATCATTTGCTGCTGCTTCCTTTGCTTGCAATCATAATGCTTTCTTGTCCAATACTTCCATTCCAGTTGCTGGTTCTTGATTTGCTAGTAATCCTTGAGCAACAGTCTGAAAAGTGTGAGTCATCTTATCAGTAATATCAACATTGGTTATCTTTGTTATGCACATTTTGTCCTGTTGTATTTCCTTTTCCACCTCTCAACTGCTTTGGTAGCCCTGCTCTTCCTCCATGCTTCCCCTGTGGTGACTTTTTTGGTGGCATCAAGATGGTTTCAAATTGATTAGAGAAGATGGTGGTGGTAAAGAGTTAAGGTATGTGGCATATTGTTTCTCCACTTATATTATGTCAGTTTCTAATCACATCATTTTTGGATCATGAGATATGACATCACACTGGATCTGGATAATCATGTGCATATTTTGGAACTTCTCCAAAATGCACTCTACATATTAGCATTTTACTGTACACTACATTGATCCATATATTCTTAACTTCTTTTTAATAAACATATTCAAAATTCCATATGCTTCACAAATCAAGTGCACATATTATTATTCAGATAAGATAACAAGCAATATAAAATATATAGTATGTAATAATCATGTCATGAATTCTTGTATTGGTCGTAAGTCTATTAATTAATATTCACCAGTACATTATAGTACTATTCCCATCAATGTATGATGTTCATGCATTATGGTATTCTTCAGAAATATGCACAACAATATTATATTTGGATATATCATTATATATTAATACACTTTTGTATACTATTATGAAACATAAAGATATGGATTCACCAAATTATATGTAGTTTATATTTATCCCACATGCACGTTTAGGGAATATTCTAGAATGCACTGGATAAATTATCATTATTTGGTAAAATTGGATCAAAATGTATATTATACTAATATGATTCATTTAATACAATAGAAGTTATTCTGTTCTCAGTCAGTAAAGAACTCGCACATTCAAGTACATGTTAATAATATGCACAAACATTCTGGTTTTCTAAACCTGACCATGAACTAACTCTAAGGGGGTACAAAAACATAGTAAGAATGTTGCCTCACAGTAAGTCTCTCTGTGCTCAAAATTCCTTTTTTTCCATTCTAACACCACCTTCTTCCACTCTGTCATTACTCCAGATTGTTTCTTCTTCCATTTCCAGCAAGCTTCTTGTGCTGCCTTTGCTGCATCAGAAGCTTTCTGATGTTCAGGGACGCAGTTGTGGAAATTGTCATTCATGAGTAATCTGGGAAGACCATCTCCATTTAGCTGACCTTTTTTCTTCTTCTTCTGCTTTTTCTCCTGCACTGCTAGCTGGCTTGACAAATGGTCACAAAATATAGATTGCAAGACAACTGCTAATTGCATTCCAAGAAGGGCAGTCTTTGACTTGTATTTTCGCTTGTAAGAATCACATAGCTTGGTTTGGTAACCATGTTCTTTTTCATTGGCTGGTTTCTCATCTAGCAGTGTATGTATGCATTTGCACCATGTTGGTGTGAGTTGGGAGGTTGAAAATGATGGAAGGTGGTTGGAGGAGGTGAGTGGAGTATCAGCAACAAGAAATGAGGCTGATGTGGATGTCAATGATTCAACAGCATCCTTTACTAGATAATTACCATTGCTTGCCACTAGAGGTTGCTGTGGAATTCCCGCAGCAGATGATCTGAGTCCAGGTAATACATTTTTAGTGTTATTCTGATACTGATACATCAAAGATGTGATGATATGAATAGGACTAGACTGGAGAAGAAATAGCTGGCCTTGGGATGATGTCTCTAAACTTGGAGCCATCATCTCTTCAGTGACAATATTCTAGTCCAATAGCCAGACTCCAGTTGCTCTGAATGCAGAGCAGATTGTTTCTGAGATAAGTGCCTTGACATGCACTCATCCATAAATAGTAACAAAGTTGTTCTTGGTGATTTTTTGACATGTAGAACTCTTGAAACTTCTTCATTCCTCCATCCAGTAATTCTTCAATGAACTAAAGACAACAACATCAAGACCCTGATAGATGTAAGTGGAATGTGCAGGATAGCACAAGACAAATATTTTGTGACCCCTTGCATAATCTAGGAACTCGTTTGTGTAATGTGAGTTATGACCATCAACAAGGAGAAGTTGAGCTCATCCACTTGTTTTCTCATCAGTCTTGTTATCAAAGTCTTTGATCCAAAGCCTTCCAATTGTTCCATCAGTCCATCCTTTAGGTGAATGAGCCACCCTGTATGCATACAGTAAGTAATTAATCTATTCTCTAGATAGGAGTTGGACTCATGAAGCATTCAAGATATTGTCTTCATGCCAATTTGTCGAAAATGACTTCCCTTTATAGATGATAGTTGGTGCAATTGAGGTACCATCAGCACATACAATATGGTCACCATCATGGTAATGTTCTTCCGATTTCCATCTCCCTGCTGATATTGTATCTTCCACTTTGCAAGACCAATAACACACTGTTGGCATCCACCACCACCAGGATGAAACCCGCTTTCATTTGCTGCCCATATACAATCTTCATCAACATTATTCTCTATAATGGTCCCTTCAAGTAAGTCACACCATGCTTGGTGGGTATGTTTATTAACTGCTCGTCCACAAGCAGAATCAAGTGTGGAACTCCAATAAGTACTCAAATGCTTGGGGTGACAGTCAAGAAAGCATCCAGTCCAGTTCAGTCCAACTCCTGACTTTGGGAAGGAGTCACCAAGTCGTGTGTATAGTGGTGTCAACATGAAATTTGAGTCATTTGTAGTCAAGAGGGAAGCCTCTCACTGCAAGATCAACACAATAATCCACCATATTCTCTTTTTCTTTGGATGTAAGCCATGCATGATTTTCTTCATTGGCTTGTTGAAAGCTTCTTCCTCCTTGCAGCCATCTTGAAAGAGTAGCCTAGCTGACAGTGACATTTTTTTTCCACTTCTTCATCTCTTCTTCTGCCTCACAACAGAGTGCATGGAGGCTTCTCTGCTTCTTCTCCAGCTTCTCATCATCTTCATTCCACAGCTTTGTTGCATAATCAAGACCTTCCTCCTGTTCAGTAATTGCCACCCTTTATTTCTAATACATGGATTTTGCACAATCAACCAAAGTTAGTGCAGCTTGAATCTGAGTCAGTGTCGAGTGGTTTTTTTTGAGTACTGATGACCTCATCTTGTCCATTCCATATTAGATATATCTTTTATGCTGATAACTTACTTAACTCCTTCAAAGGTCTTGTCTCCAGCATCATGCTGGCAAGCCCTCATTTTACTGATCCTCATGTTATATATTGGGACCACCAAGCAAATAAGCAACTGTATATGTTACTGTTTATAAAACTGTCAATATTTTGGTCTGCACTGTAGTAGCAATGAAATACTACAAATTTCACTTGAAAATGGCAATCATACAAACAACAGTTGCTGTGAATAAGGCCTATCTTGTAGCTATGCCTAGCAATGTATCATATCTTATTTTTAAAATAGTTGTTTCGACTGTTGTGACTGGAATTCATGCATGATTTGTGTTTGGCTCAAGTACTGGTGGTGGCTCAAGTGCTGGTGAATAACTGTACTAGTACTTAAGATCAATAATACTAATGTAATAAATGCATTGCTGATGTCACACATTTAGGAACATGTCAGAAATGCACAGTGCAGAAATCAAAATATACAAGTATAAAAGAGATGCCAATGTTGCACATTTCATCATGAGGAAGAAATGCACAAAATAGGATATACAAATCAGTCCAAGACATGACTTACCTTGACAATACTATCCTATACCACCTTAAATTTCCTTTTGATAATAGAGTAACAAGAGTGCATAAAGAAAGGGATATGAACAAAGTTCTTTAGGTTCAAAATGCAATATGGGTCCATGAGGAGATGCATTTTCATGGGTGCTTGCTCCATTGCAATGATGTCTTCTTTGCTCATTCCTTTAAGCTTGCCATCCTCCCTGAGCTGTTTGCTGACTTCTTTAATGCTCTTGGCAGCACTTTCATGATAACCAGCCATAGCCATGCTATGTGAATGGGATTTTGTATCTCCAAATATTTGGTAAGTTGAATGGGTATCTGGAAAATAATTATCGAACACTTCACTCAAAGCCTCAAAGTGATCCTCAGTCAAGGCATCTTCCAAGGTACTGGCTTTTTGAAGGCCAGTCTTTATTCTTGCAATCTCTTTCTTTGCTTCCTTAACCTGTGTTTGGGATCACTATCTTTCAGCTTGTCAACAAGATCCTTATATTGATTGTTGGTGAATTCAAAGTTGTTGAAACAAGCCAACAAGCAGTTCTGTAAATTCCTCACCATTACAGACAGGAACTAGGGATAGAATAGTTAGATATATGAATATAACAGAATATACCTATTGATATCAATCTAGAAACTTACACTACCATATGGAGACATCTAGTGTTTTAAAGTCCAGTTGCCAACTGGTATGGCAACTGGCAACTGGACTGAACCTCAACTGATGGCAACCAGACCATAGTTGGCTGAGAACAACCGGTTGCCATCAGTTTGGTTGCCAGTTGCCTCACTGGGAGAATCTTGACAGGACTGGTAGAAGACCAGTTGCAACCAGTCTTCTGAAAGACTGCAACATATACTGTATTACTATGGAGCTATACATGATGAATGACTTGACAAAGATATGGCCTCACAAACAGATGACTACTAAGTATGACATTACAACTCGACGACTTCATCAACCCCATCCCAATGGTCCAACTCTTCATCCTATTGAAGAAGTTGCTTGAATGCCTCCAAATTGACCTCTTTGACACCTAATGTGTTAAGCCCAGCAGCATCTAAGATCTGATCTCGCCAAGCATGCTTCAAGATCTGGAGGTGCTCAAACTTCTTTGTGCCAAGACAAGACTGGTGATCTGTGGCAATCTCTGCACCCTCAGAGAACAGCCACTCACATGGCACAAAAGTTGCTGGAATGGCACACACATCCTGAGCAATGCATGCAAGAGTCATATATTCTTTCATATGTACCTGGTACTATAGTTTAGAGCACAAAAAAAGAAACAAAAGACAGAAAATAACCTACTGCCCACCATGAAATGATATTGAGATCCTTGTTGACATCTGGTGGAATGTCATTGAGATAGCGCTGGAGTTCCTCCTTCCATCCACCATTATTTGCATGGACTGACTGTTGAAGGAGCTAACATTGATGGTGATCATAGTCAGATTCAACTGACAGAGTAGATGCTCCATCGTCTTCATTGTCATCTTTGATGTTTGGCCACTTGGCTTCACTTTGATCCTTCCAGTAACACTCCATAGTCACTTCAACAACCTTCAAGGTGTCATCACACCAGTCCCTTGCATGTGGGTTGCTAGCTGCTTGCTCCTTTTTCTGCTCTTCATGACCACCCCAGGCCATCTCTATGTACATCAATTTGTAGTACGGATGTAAGACTATAGGAAGTGTTCAGTAAAATGTATTGCGCCACTGTGAGATGGACTTACCGAGTGCCAAAATGTACACATCCTTTTCATCAAACTTGTGGTAGTACTTCCAAAGCTTCTCCAGGCCAGACTCGATGGCATCCGCCTACATCTTGTACTTGTTCATGGCCTGTTTCTCCTCCCACACAGTTTGCAGGTCTTTGAATGCTGGGATGGCTCACCAAAGGGCAGGTTGGCTTGTACTTGAGAACAAGTGTTGGATGTTGTTGGCATCAGACACGATGGACCATGCATTGTAGACATGTTTCCAGTCATCTGCCTTGATGGCAAATGCCGTCCAAGGGATTTTCTTGACAGGTTGACCAGGGCGCCTAAGGGTGGTGATGGGGCCAAAAAGCTCGTCCGCAGACCTAATGAATAAATTGATAGCCTATATACAGTGTGAGAGCCAACACCACAATAATACAACAAATACTTACCATTTACAAATTGTATGCCTGAGAAAGCATCCCGTCAGCCATTCCCCAGTGTATGTTGCTATGGAGTGGGATTTTCAAGGGGACCTCGATGCCACACTCATGTTGGACATGCTCGAAGTATGTGAGACATTGTCCAGAAGCTTGAATCTTGATGGCAAGAGTTTGGATGGTGGCAATGACATCGAGAGAGTTGCTGCTGAGGACTTGGTTTTCTTCCAAGATCAGATCAATCTCCCAGATGGCAGTGGTAGTCTCCACGTGGGTAATCTTGGTGATGACACCCATGAATGCAGTAATGGCAAGATTAACAACATGCGTGAGGCATGGGAGATGGTGTTGATCAGGGTTGAATGAGTAGACTTGACGGGAGTGAAGGAACGATTCAATGAATTTGCAGGTGGAGTCATTGTTGCTTGTATTGTCAGCAGTGACACAGAAAAGCTATAATGGTTAGCATACATAACAGTTAGCATACCAGTAAACAATGAAAAAAGATACTACACACCTTGGACCGTTTGCTATTGATAATGCCAACTCGTTTGCACAAACCAAGAAAGTAGCGCCCGAGATTTTCACCTGTGTGAGTGCCGACAATACCCTTGAATGCAATAACCTCACTACAAAGCTTCCATTCTCCAGGATTGACCATGTTCTCAATCCAATGGGCAGTGACACTTATGAATGAGACTTTCATCTAATTGACAGACCAGAGGTCAGTCATGGTTGAGACGCAGCCAGCAGTCGGTGCCTGAAAAGGAACAAGTTATCTAAGATAAAAAGATAGTTACAAAATGATACAGACCTGAATCCATTTCTTGAAAGCCTCTATATAGTCAATGAAACAGTTCTGAATGTAGGTAGATATATCGTGTATAGATGGAAGGTCAACAGTTTTGGTACTAGGTCGCATAGCTACTAGGCAGTTGTGAAATGCAGCCTTATTTGCCACTGCTAGACTCTAGTACCAAATTAGTTAGTCAAGACTAATCAAAATCCTTATCAGTAGTAACTCACCTGGTCATTGCACATGACAAATTCTGCAACAGCTTTCAGTATACTGTTTTATGTAAAAGCTTTCAGCTGCTTTATCCCAACCACTCCATTTAGAGCCTGTTGACCCTATTGAGCTTCCCTCTCTAATTTTACCCTCACATTCATGACATTGCATAGTACTGCATGGTAGTTCTCCCTCAAGCTCAGTGCCGCACAATGCTCCTGGTACAAGGCATAGTGTCTGCATATATGCTGATGACAAGATGAATTAGAACCGACATGGAACACTTTGCGTTTTCCATGTTTCTTGATGAACTTCTCATTGTCTCTGGAGCCGTTTGGTAAGTACTACTGCTTGGCAACTGTAGCATGCAGACTTACTTGCAAACATTACACCACCACCCCTTCAGGACTTCAACCTTTCCATCCGCATGGCAAAACTTTACCTTGCAGATGTCTGAAAAGATGGTGAGCAGGTCCTGTGCACGCTCTTTCTTCACTGGAAGTGTGAATGTTCTGTCGTCTACATCACTTCCCAACTCCTTCAAGTCTGACTTCAGCATTTTAGATAATAGAATCCAACTCTTGGCCTCACCGAATCCCTTCCAACTGCCGATGAATTATTCGCTGCCATGCTTGAAGCCCTCGACCTCCTTGACCCCACCTCAACAACTTCATCGTCAAATACTGGGATCTCAACTTAATCCATCACAGAAGAACCAATGGATTGTATGCCACCAAAATGACTGGAAGACTTGTGCTTCATCTTGCGATGATGCTTCACCTGAGGTGAGTCCATACTATTTTTTTCACTTTCATCGGTTGACTCATCCTTTGTCTCTGAAGCATCGTCCATGGAAACATTCCATTTGCATTTCCCTTTTGCAGTCTTGGATGGCTTTGGCAGATGGGATTTTACAGATTGCTGTGTGTGGAGTGAAGTCTGACTCGAAATGAGTTGGACTGCAGCTTTTTCTGTTGGGCATCACTCGTGTGCTGACACATGAGGTTTATTTGACATCAGGAGGGATAAGAGTGAGTGGGGTGGCAAGAGTGAGTCTGCAGTATATAACACTAGCTACACATGATATACACGTTGTAATGATAGCATTCTGACCTTTTCCGAGACTTCAATAACTGGTTGTACTGAGCTAGACTGGTTCGAAAGGCAACAGGTCGTGACCAACTGCAACTGGTGGGTGCAACTGCCCTCAACTGGTTGCTATCAGTTCAGTTGCAGTTGCACCATTTCTCTCCAATGAAAAAGACTGGTCTCAGTCCAGTTGCTCCAAAAAAGGAAAAAAAACCAGACTGAACCAGACTTTAAAATACTATACACAATGCCCTAGACTTGATGTATGGGCCTCTTGCACCTTGGAGGAAATGCGTTACCTGCCCAGATCCCTCCTCTCCAAAGCAGAACAAGAAGAGACCACATACCTCTGCCTCAGCTGATGCAAGCATTCCCAATGACAATGATGACAATGACTAAGCAGAAAAGAGCATTATTCCAAGGACTCTCCTGAAGACTGCTGCAGACAATCATGATGCAATAGGAATGCTCATGGAGGTCTTGACAAAGATTGACCACAACTTACAGGGTCTCCTCCTCCACTACTTCAACAATTGGAACCACATCCAGACCACCAACCTTCCCTTTCAACAGCATGAACTCTTTGCCCTCCAGCTCATGTCCCTTTCCCATGAGTGCATTACACTTGCCCTTGAACAACCCAAACAGGAGTTTGTTCAAGGTTTCAGTTGTGATGGTCCTCCATCCACAGACACCCTTCTAGATTGTATCAGTCCCAATGAAGATGCCCTTAGTGAGAATGATAACGAGATAGAGATGCAGTTAAGGAAGAACAAGGACACTCCCATGCCCTTGGTGGAGGTTGTGGGCATGGCTGCAGACCCTTCTAAATAATGTTCCACATTTTTCCCTTCCCTTCTTGCTTTTTTTTGTTCTTGTCTTTTGCTATCTTCATTCATATAAGAAATATATGAATATATCATCTGTCAATTACAGTTGTTAGTCAGTGCTATAGAAAATTCAACTATACTGCTCACTTCTACCTTTAGTGGACCAATTTTCTCATGGCAAACTACTGAGCAGAGGTCACTTAAACATAGTGATTCCATTTTCATGACCTTTTGTGCACAGATGCAAGGTACCTATGTATCTGATTAGACTCATTCATATTACAATTTGCCATCAATGTTTCATTATTGATACTCTGAACTTCACTCATATGCTGAAATATCACATATTTTGACTAACTACTACATACTCCATTCAGACACCTTGATATCCTGCATTTTATGCATGTATAGAAATGTGGAGTACCATACACTCCAATCAGAACTCTAGGTATCCTGCATTTCTACACATATATGAAATGCAGAGTACCATACACTCCTGCTCAGACACCTTAGTAACCTGCATTTCATGCATGTATAGAAATGCAGGGTACCATATACTCAGATCAGACACCTTGGTATCCTGCATTCCTATACATATATGAAATGCAGTATACCACACACCTCCAATTAGACACCTTGGTATTCCATATTCACATGAGTATTACCACATCCTTTAGACCAGACATCTTGGGTACTCCAGGAATTCCAATATACAAGAGAAATCAGATTAACAACACACCATCCTCCTTCTTATTCATATTGCCATGTTCTCTGCAATATCACTATCAATAGTCTCTGATCACAGATATTAATGTCTGCTGCTCTCCGACACACAATATCTGGTTTATATCTTTTCCTTATATAATATCTAGTGATGACTCCATGTCCATAGATACAATGTAGTCATTCTCACCATCCTCTATAATTATGTTACATCTTGAAAAACACTAATCTGACCTATGTAGTCTGTATATCGATGAACAACACTACCTACCCTTATTTTTACATCAAATGTTTCTCCAATCTCACTCCCCATACCTCATCTTCAACCTCCACTCACAATCAGTCCTCTGTAAACTGCAATTAAGTTCAACTGTAACAGATGCAAATGAAATCTGACCTTTTTCCAAGTATAATCATCATATGAGACAAGCAGCTTCATGTCAATATCCACCACTGTTTTCTCTGCTTTGACACTGGTAGATTTTGTAGTCAATAATGAGTTGTACAATGTAGATACTTGAATGTGGAAAGGTCCATTAGAATAATGCAGAGTGCTTTGACACCAGTCATCCACAGGTGGAACCTCAAACCTCAAATTGCCAAGTCTGGTCATGCACTCTGCAGAGTCAAAATTTCAGTTCAGCATAAAAGCCAGCACCCTTATCATCCACTTTCTTACTCTTCATCCACTTCATCCAACCACTTCTTTTCATTCTACCATGCCATCCACTCTGCCCCATCAATGTGACTGAAAGAATGCCATGCCTGAAGACCTCCTTTCTGACATAGACAATGAGGTTGAAGTTGCCAAGGCCAAGATCCAAGAGAAGAGGAGAAGGGAGAAGGAGCAGGAGCAGAGGTTGGACAGAATAAAAGAGGAGAGGAGAAAGGTGAAGGAGGTATGTTGTAATATGTTTTTGCAATCATTTATATGCTGACAAACAAGAGCAATGGAGGGCAGAGGAAGAGGAGAAGTGGTGGCATGAGCAGGAGGAGGAAAAGCATTACACTAAAAAGGAGCATGCCAAGAGGGCACAAAAGCAATGGCTTGCTGCAGAGCACCATAGAGCTCAGGCAAAGCCTGCACTCCATGCTGCCCCCACAGCCCTCATAGCCCCCTTCACCCCCACTCTTTTGCCCTGCAAACACTGCAGCCAGCTTAGTACTCCATCAGGTTGCAAGGCAAAGACCAGTGCAAAAAAAGCAACTTCTTGCATGCCATGCCAAGTGGCATACAAGAAGTGCAGCTGGTCTTCAGTCCATGATGGACAAGATATTGCAGATGTGCCTGTGACTAGTTGGAGAAACCACACAAGTCATCCAGATCTCCCCTCACCAAGGCAGAGCAAAAAGCACCCCTGTACTGATACCACCACTGATGCAAGCACCCCCAGCATTCATGAAGATAATAACCCACTGGCCAATGATGAGGAAGACTTGGAAGAGGGTCTCATTCCCATGTGCCTCTTAGAGACCACTGCAGACAACTGTGATACAATAGGCATGCTTGTGAAGGTCTTTGGCAAAGTCAAGCAGTGCCTTGATGGTCTCCAAGAGGCCTTCCTCTAATCTCTCCAGAACTGGCACCACCTGGAGAATAGCAATTTCACCCTCCTAAAGCAGGAGGTGTCGGCATTGGAGTGCATCACCAGCTTCCAGGAGCACCTTGCACATTTGCTAGAGCAAATAGAGTACAAACCAGAGTTTGTGCAAAGTTCCAGCCATGATGGGGAACCAGCCACAGATGTCCATGTGGACCTCATTGATCTTGATGAGGATACAGTAGGTAAACAGGATGAGGAGGCAAAAAAGGATACAGTGTAGGATGTGGACATCACTGACACATAGAGTAGCATAAATTTGTTTTTTGGTTGTTTTTTTTTTCCTTTGCTTCTATTCAAGTACTCTGGTTGCACATTAATCATTCTTATATTTCAGCTCATTTACTTTCTCTGCATGTCTGAGATTCTTCTGTCTCATCAGTCAGAGACTTCTTGAGGATCACATATGCATATTTTAATATGAATCATGGACATCATGCAAAGAGTTATCAACTATATCTGAATGTACTACTGTTAATGTCCTGTTGTCACCTGCTGAATTCACTATTGTTTTAGACAACCCCCTTTTCTATCACATCCATCTTAAGCAGCTGCTTGCATTCCAAATCTCCTTATCTACTGCTCCACCTCCCACAGCTTCATCCACCCTGCAGAGTATGGTGGATTACATGGCAAAGCTCATTTTTGTGACCCTTGGTATCCTGCATTTCTTACATGTGCACAAATGCAGGGTACCTATGTTCTCATTTCTTCCTTTTTCTTGACCATTGGTATCTCACATTCCTTATATGTCTGGAAATGCAGGATACCTATGTTCTCATTTATTTCCTTTTTTCTTCTTACTTTGGCAGACCAATTTTCTTATGGTGGACCACTGTGCAGAGTTCAATTGGACATATGTCATGCTATTTTCACCACTCTTGGTATCCTGCATTTTTTATATGTACTGAAATATAAAATACCCATGTTCTCATTCTTTTCATTTCTTCTTCTTCACTTTTAGTGGAGCAATTTTCTTATGGCAGACTACTGGGTGGAGTATTTTCATCCATTTTCCTTACACTTGGTAGCCCATATTTCTTACATATGCTGAAATGCAGGGTATCTATGTATCTCATTTGACTCATTTATATTACTATTTTCCATCAATTTTTCATTATTTATATCCTGAACTTCCCCTTATATACTGAAATATCATATATTTTGCATCAAATCATAGCATAACCCTAGACTAACCCTGAACCAATTAGAAAATCCAGGTAAAATTCCAGAAAGATCCAGATCCAATGACAAATGTCATGTATGCACAGGCTGCATACGAGGCTCTCAATAGGGAAACTATGTGTAAAACATGAAGAGCATGGAAAGATTCCAAAAGAATTGATCTGTTTACACTCCAAGCCAACAGTTCACATGCTATGGTGGACTTAAACTCAGATGACAACAATGACACCATGAATGTCATTGACCTTAGACCATCTGCAAGTTCATGGAAATGAATTCCTTAAGTGATCTCTGCCAGTTAACAGGACTGGTTTCTGAAGATCCCTAGCAATAGAGAATGCTAGTACAAAGTTCACACCCTGACTATGCCCTGGATGCTATTCTCTGCTTCTTGTAACTTTTCAGTCTTAAGCAATATCTGCTGATTAATAGGACTGGCTTCTAAAGACACCTGGAAACAGGATATACTAGTATGAAGAGTTCACATCTTGACTATGCCCTGGACACCAAGAATAGATATACTTATATATATCTTATGGTCTCATTCAATATACCATAATTTATCCAGAGATATAATTTGCAATATATTATCACAGCAGCTGTATAAATGCCATTCCATGTTATTATGTATATTTAAAAGTCTAACTCCATTGGAAATAATGAATGGCACAACTAGTAATTAATCTAAAAATAGCTAAATGAAATGTAGGAAAACAACAGGGACTAAATACCTCTTGATTCCCATGTAATGTTGACCATGTGCAGTTCATTACATATCATGTAAATTTTTATTGTTGATTGGTCATTAATCATTCACATGTTAGTAGTGATGTGAGAACATGTATCTTAATTGATTCTCTTTTCATACATAAGATGCTTTGTCATCACTCACACTGTTTGGTATAAATCATAGCATAACCCTAGACTAACCCTGAACTAATTACAAAATCCAGGTAAAATTCACTGCCATCCAACAAGCTAATTATTTATACCACATGGATACATCACAATACTGATCTGACAAAGTTTCTTATCAAGATGTCATGCCAACTTCTATGCTTGAGATGCTACATCACCAACTTGATCACCTCAACTACCAGTCAGTCCAGGCTCTTGTAAAGAAAAGCCTAGTGACAAGTATTAAACTCACACAGAACAAGCTTGATTGCAAGCTGCCTGTATGTCCATCATGCATAATGGGCAAGGTCACAAGAGCTTCATTTTCACTGAAGAACAGTCAAAATAACCATTTTCTCATCCTCATACATTGGATCTATGGAGTCCTGCTCTTGTTTAAACAGCTTTGGGCATGTACTATATGATGATTTTGACAGACAACTATAACCAATGGATGTGGGTGCTATTCCTACATAGAAAGAGTAATGTGTTCACTGCATTTAAGGAGTGAAAGATAGAGATTGAGAATACTGGTGGCAAGACCATTCAATGATTTTGAACAGATGACAGTAGTGAACATGCCATGGATCAAATACACTGTTTTGATCAATACCAGCCTGCCACTCTTTCTATGGGCTAAGGCTACAAACTACATTATTCACATGGAAAACTACCACTCTGCTTACTCTCTTATGGATACCACTCTATATGAAAAATGGTACAGGCACAAACCAAATGCATTTCATCTCCATCATTTTGGCTGTACTCCCTATGTGCTTCATGACTCTTTAGA
Organism: Garcileccinum viscosum; assembly: GCA_038090455.1. Classification (NCBI taxonomy): domain Eukaryota; kingdom Fungi; phylum Basidiomycota; class Agaricomycetes; order Boletales; family Boletaceae; genus Garcileccinum; species Garcileccinum viscosum. The sequence continues at coordinate 16,022 of JBBPMT010000229.1, forward strand.
ACATCAGAAACTCAATCTAAAGGGGAAATATGTTATATTTGTGAGATATTCAGACATTCAAAAAGGTTGGCAGCTGTACCATTCCAATAAATACTGTATCTAGATATCAACACACATCACTTTCAACAATTCCAGCAACTTGCATGACAGCTTTTAGACTGAGGGGGACAATCTATTCTTTTACAGATGATTCAAATTGTCTTTATTCAATGACAATAATGCCAGCCCAGAATCTGCACAACTGCAGTTACTTGTGCAACCTAATCCACAATCTCACACTTTGCCACAATCCACACAATCTCAACCAACTCAGCCTAACTAGCCAGAGCAACCTCTGTCATGTGCTCAACCTTATGCTCATCCTGAACCACCATCTCCATGAGCTCCATTGATATGTACCACTGTAGCAAAAGCACATGGTGCAATCACTTTTATCTATAGATGACAGCCTATAAAAGAAGAATGGTCAAACCACAATGACTCAGAAGCCAATGTAAATCATGTAGTGCAGCATTCCAATGGCATCCATGCCAAACAACTCAGCAATGGCTTGCTTCCTCTTGAAATACCAGGACAGAACTTGTATTATTGTAACATATGCTTCTGCTTGTGTACACATGCTGGACTAACTTGTTTTATGCATGTTCTAAGTGGATCTGAGACTAAATAGCATTTTTTTCCGATAACTCAATGAAACATATGTACAGTTCATATTAGAAGAGAACATTAGCTTCTCTGATATGAAGGCTTTAGATGAACAAGAGCAAATCAATGTCATGGACTGACTAGGCAAAATATTTTCCAATCTGCATTGTCTTCCTACTTCCACAGCAACTTCCAAAAAAGGTTATAGGAAAACCTTGGATGGTAAATAAAGAAGGAAAGATCCAATTCAGCACCAATCCCTTATTTTACAAGATTCTTGAACTGGCTGAGAGTGAGACTACTATTCAAAGAAGAACTGGACCAAGAGCTATCAAAGGTAGAGCATGGTCAAACATGGCTGATCATGCATTTGGTATGGTCTGAAATGGTTAAATATGGTTCAGTGAGCATTACTGGTGTAGTAAGCATGTGCAAGAGAGTCTGAAAGATGCATCAAACACAGTAAAACATGTGTCAAGCATAGTCAAGCAATGTTGAACTCACCAGAAAAGCATTACAATAGTCATTTGGCTACAATCTCTTTATTTTGAGATTGTTTGATCATATCTTCCTCCTATATATAAAATGGCCAGATCAATGAAGAGAATAGATCTGAAATATTATCAAGACAGATATGCTATCTAACTCTTCTACCTACAGAGTGCTGAGTTCAATTTGGGAATGCATCTAAGATATTGTATATTGGTTGTCCAATTGATTGAAATACATCAAAAGCATAGCCTAACAGTCATACAAGTACCAGTCATGGATTTGAGATAGGCCATTCATGCTCCAGATCTATTCAGTGGATAGTTTTTCCATCCATATAAATACATCATAAACTTGTTCTGATTGTCATACAAGCAGTAAATATGTATCTTGAACTGGTTTTATCAAAACCCCCTTCTATTCTCTAAGTGCTCAGATTGTTTTAAGACTGAGGAGGCTTTACTGCCAAAATATTTCCCTTGACTTGGATTAGTTGAGATTTATATTATTTCAGCTAGTCTTCTCTACCCTGATATGTAGCTATTTGTTTTTCATATTCTCTCTCCCTAACTTACATTAACTATCATTCTACTTGACTCCATTTCTCAAACTTGACTTCCATTCCAGACTTAGCAAATAAACAAATCACATTGACTTGACTTGACTAACTGCTATTCTACTATACTTTTTTTTTTAGACTTAACTTCCATTCCAGACTAGACTGCCATTCCACTTGCCTCTATAACAAATCAGCTTGACTTGCATTTCACTTTGACTATCATTTCACTACTAAACTTGACTATACTTTTCTCATCTGCTTATTGACTCTACTACCATTCCCATTCTAGTACTATACAACTACTATTCTATTTAAACTTGACTACCATCCTTCACATGACTACACCTTTATGGATCCTTTTAAATCAAAATATAATACAGATCAATACCATTCC
>JBBPMT010000231.1:0-21335 GCA_038090455.1 Garcileccinum viscosum
GTTTTGAAATGGGTGTATCTTGACAGTGTGTGAACATAATCACATGACCCAGGAGGCAATGTTGTAGCCAAGGGTTTGCTCTTTATTTGTTCTCACCAAAGTGAAGTGAAATTCCCACAGGTGATTGCGGGGCGTGAAGCGCCCCGGTTTGTGGTTAGGCATTGCAACAGTTTTGCACCTCACTGTAGGTGATCTGGAATCTTGCTCTTAGAAGGGGGGTAATGTTACAACTCTCTTCTGTAACCTAACTTTTTCTATTTTATTCCCTTCATTTTTCTCAATCATGTGACATCATGTGACCTTATTCTTTATCTATGACATCATAGCCTAGACCCACACATGTTTACCTCATTCATGGGAATACTCCCACACTCGTGAGAATACTATAGCCTTACATAGTAATAGTAGATAGCTTATTGATAGGTACAGCTTGGTCCGTGCACCATGTATCATAGTATAAATACTTGAATGCAATGACCAGCAGACCTCAGTCTGTTTTGGTTAGTTCCCTGCTAGCCTATACATGCCCACTTCCATAGTTTGTGATTATTGAGGTGACCTAGTTGTGAGGCTACTGGTCACTTTCAGTTGTAGGTGAGACTGCTCTTTGAATTGATATTCTGACCTAAGAGACTTTTCCAGACTGTTGAGGTACTTGGCAATCACATAAATAGATTGAAATTCCTGGTTACACCACATGTTGGAATACATGATATTTTGGAAGCTTTACAGTTGAAGTTTAGTCACATATTATATGGTATTCTTACTACTAGTAATTCAGCTTTCTGTGCAGTTCACCTCCAATATTTCAAAATCTTTAGGTTGGAGTAGTTCCTTTCAAGTGAGTAAGTCAAGTGAGATATCTGTGATAACTGAAATGAAAAAAACCCTTTTAAGTGTTTCAGACTCTGACTCTTTTTTCACATCAATGCTATCTCCACTACAGTCATGCTTATCACCCCTATGAATGCATTATCATACATGACTCTGCCACTGAGCTCTCCAGCTCATCACTGCCTAGAGGATATCAAGTCCCCCAAATTCCCCAACACAAAGTATGCTGGCCAATATATCCATACAGTCAACCATGACCCATTTACTTCAAGTCATGTCATCAAATTTGCATCTTATCCAAGTCCTACTGAGCCCACAGCACTAGAACTTTGCTGGATGAACAAGTCCATGGGCAAGGCATCTCATAGTGACATCCAACCAATAGATAGTCAGTATATATACCCTGTGTTCACTCTAATGTAACATTTATTCCATTGATATACAGTGAGGTGCAAAACTATTGCAATACCTAACCCCAAACTAGAGCACAAAGTGTCCCACAATCACTTGTAGAAATTTCATGTTGCTTTGGTGGGAACAAATAAAGTACAAACCCTTAGCTACAACTTCATCCCCAGGGTCATGTAATTTCACTTACATACTGCAAAGATACACCCATTTCAAAACACCAATACCATTGCAATAGTTTTGCACCTTTTGCTTTCCAGAATATATTAGTACTTGGTATAGCCTCCCTTTGCCTTGATAACTGCTTCAATCCTTCTAGGCCTGCTCTCTATCAAATTTTGACACTCTTCAACTACTATCCCCTTCCAATTAATCTGAACTCTCTTCCATAAGGGCCTGGACAGTATGTTTTTGTGGACCCGGCTAGAGTCTAACCAACTTAGCGATCAATTGGCTGTTAGCAGTCATACCTTTGGGGAGCTCAAACCCCATTAAGCTCCATCTGAAAGCAGAGGGGGTCAACTCTAGGTGCTTGGCACCCGGCTGTCTGACGACCGAATGTTGGAGCTCAAACCTTGTCCCCCAATGCCCAATATGCATCTTTCTTACCACCACCCTCACCCTGTATTGAATATCGACCTTCAAGCTGCAGACTACATTCTCCTCAGTTTTTCAGCATATCTCACCATCTGTTCACTCAAGGCTATGGAATCAATGAATGCCAGCCAGTCTGGACGTCGCAACTGGACAGAGAATGAAGTTCGTCAAATGCTTGCATTATTGATAGTGGAGAAAGCCAGGATGGGCCAAGCTGCCAACTTTTCCCAGACTGTTTTCAATGAGATTGCATGAAAACTCCAGGCCTTTAACAGATTGCTGTCATTGATTTTAGCCAAGTGGTCTGGAGTATACTTTGATCGCCATATGATTCTATCTTTTCCATCTAATGAGTTTCTCAATAGCTGAAGAAAACATGGTTGGCCATTACAGCATATAACAAATGTTTGGATTGTTATTTCAATCCGGAAGTTGGGCTGAACCTTCATACTCAAGAAGAAAAGGATGCATGGGCATCTTTTGTGGCATTCAACCCAGCGATGTATGTTGCTTGTTTTTATATGTTGCTATACTAATCAATGTGCTTCAGGCCAAAGAGCTGCAATCATTTGAAAATAAGCTGTTTGTCTTCTTCCATGAGATGGTAAAACTACTCCCCAATGGCGCTAGTGGCACCAATGGATCTTTCTCCATCAGTTATCTGTAGTGTCAATTCCAGGCTGTCAATGCAATGCAGCCTCCACCCTCTGTCTCTGGTGCATTCAGCAGTCCTGATCACGCACTGGCCTTCAGACCATCGCCTCTGCCTAGTGGTGATGTATATGACATGTACTAGCTGGCTGAATTGGGTTGTGGCTTTTGCTCTCCTGACCCAGATGTGTGGTTCGCAGCTGTCCAGACTGCCCTGTCAACACTAGGCAGCATCTCTCCCCATACTCATCCCTTCCACTCCCTTTCATTACAGACTGGCAGCCACTCATACAATGTGTTCTTGAGTACATCAGCTATTCCACAGCCATCCTCTCACACGTTGCACATGCCCTCACATTCCTCAAAAGGAAAAGGCAAACATAAAGCATTGACTCCTGCCATCTCCATCTTCACATCGTCCACAAGCCCCTCAGTCGCAGCCAGCAAGTGATCTAGGGTATCTCGGGCTGGATCCAAGATGGGTCAGACAGCGGTGTGGAATGAAATGTCAATGGTTGTTGTATGTGCTGCTGATTGCATCTACGATATGAAAAATTGGTTTTATGCATCATCGTTCTCAGGTCAGACTGGCACTCAAATGACAGTGCCATCCTCGAATGCACCAATACCCTCCACCACAGAGCAAATCAAGCTCATGTCAGCCATACTCAATGAGGATGTACCCATTCATCCTATCATCCATGGTGAACTGGCTGCCACTTTCCTCTCTGACGGTGGGCTCTGCCAAATGTATGTCTCCCTGGGCAGCACTGAATTATGCAAACAATTCGCTCTCAGCTGATATGAGAAACATTTCCCCCAGAAGGCACAAGCACTTTGCACAATGTCCGCCAGGTCTAATCTCAGGCCCATTCCTACATCAATGCTATCTCCTCTTACTTCCACTGCCAGGCTCCCAGGTGCAATATTCAGTCAGGCTGGTGCCTTTACTGGCAACTGTGATCCAATTTCATCTTTTCCCAGCACTTCAACCCTTCCCAGCACAAATGCATTGTCCTCTCCATCCTCTTCATCCCTGCTCTTCTCACTCAATCAGAACACTGAAAATCTTACCAATACTATCCAGGTGGAGGTGGCTCCTGGTGGTGCACATGAATACCATACAGACTCCGATGGACCTTTTTTTGATGATTTGTTCAAGTATTAAGTATTCACTGTTGTATTAGTCATGTAGTACCGGCTTGTATTGTTTCATTTCACAATGCTGTATTATTACCATTGCTCGAGCCAAAAATTGAAACATATTCGAAACATGCAGGATTTATGGATTTACATATAATCATTCCATATCTGGGTAGCAATCCTGTCATGTAACCTGACAATTCCCTCATCTGCTTCATCTCCAGAATTGTTGTCATCATCCTCATCCTCTGAACTGTTGATGCTGGCATTGTCATCTAAAACCCATTTAGTATCATCATATTCATATGTATGAATAAAGTTGTGAACGGCCACTAGCACCACTGGAATATGTGTCTGAATGTTGATCAGGAACAGAAGGCTGAGCAGAAGAATGCGATAGCGATTTTTGAGGATACCAAATGACTGCTTGATAACTGCTGAAGCGTGACACAGGTTAAATAGTTCCTCCTTATTAGTAGGCCTGTGTCTACTATTAGACTTGAAATGAGTGATGAATAGAAGTGTGTACCTTTTATTTGCCTGGCCCCACTCAGCCAAATGGTACCACACCCCATGATATGGAATGAGTACAGTTGGAAGGGAGGAATACCCAAGATCTTCTAGCACATACTTGTGCTCAGGAAGGGTCAAACCACATGAGATGGCATTGCTATATACTTGAGCATCCGTCACTGACCCCTCCCATCCTGTGAGCATGAACGTAAATTGGAGATTGAAGTCATAGACAAAGAGGCAATTCTGTAAAATAAATCCCTTGCAGTTGTGGAAAGCCAAGGCTCAATTAGCAGGAGGTGAGGTGATCAGAATGAAGGTACCATCCATAGTTCCAATGGTGTCCTTGAAGTATGGCCAAAACTTTGGGTTATTTCTGAAATGTGGTGTGACTGTGTCGATACCTGGATGGATGACATAGGTTGGGTAGAAGGGATCACTAGTGAATATAAACAACATCTTGTGAAAATAGCTACAGATCACTTAGTCAATCAGTAGTCCAACTCAGTATTCAACATACATACTCTAATATGGTGTCGGTTGAGCACTGGAACTGCTCACCAACATGCTTCAACAGGAGACCAGTGACACATGTATACAAAAAGATGGTGAGTTGCTCTTCAAGAGAAACATGTTTGGAGTTTTCATGCCCATAGTCCTGAAGCACCTGAATCAATGCACTGAATACCTCCATACATATCCCGAGCTCATTTTGAATGCATTCTGGGTGACCCATCAGGAGCTCCATGACCCACCCTTTGCCAGTCAGGATAGATGTGTGATATGGTTCTGGCTCCTTGCACTTGAGAGGCTTGGGAATTGATGCCATTAGAGAAGTAGTGGTGCAGATGATGATGTTGAGGAGAAGCATCATGTATTGGAGAATTCATTGGTGCTGTTCTGGCCATAGATCCCATATGATGAGGGGCACTTTGGGAGTGACAGGTATCATGCCTACTTTCAGACAGAGCTCAATGAGGTATGGACAGCTGACTGACCTGATTAATTGCTGAAATAATTTTCAGATGGAGCTTAGCGGGGTTTGAGCTCCTCAAAGGTATGACTGCTAACAGCTGATTGATTGCTAAGTTGGTTAGACTCTAGCCAGGTCCATGAAAACATACCATCCAGGCCCTAATTCATGAATCCTCTTAGGAAAGGAATCATAATCTGCTAGTCTTCTTTTGAGGTAATTCTAGAGGTGCTCAATGGTGTTGAGTTCAGGAGACTATGCAGGCCATACCATAGTATGAAAATCCTGCTCCTGAAGTCAATCCTTTACCTTCTTGCAAGTATGTTTGGGAACATTGTCCTGCTGAAAGATAATGTCAAGAGGATCAAGACCATAAAACTACAAAGAATTGAGCAGTTCATTCTTCAAAATCTAAAGGTAAATATTCCCATCAATTCTACCATTAATCTTGATAGTATAGCCAACTCCCTGCCAAGTCATACAGCCCCACATTATCAAAAAACCTCCTTTAAACTTTATTGTACCTTCCACTAGTCTATTACTTAGCCCTTCTCCTGCCTTTTTCCACACCCACTTGTGTCCATCTGACCCTAGGTGATTGATTTTGATCTCATCAAACCATACTACCTTCTTCCAGTCCTTCAAAGTCCAATTTTTATGAGCATAAGCAAAGTCTATATGAGTCTTATGATGCTTGGCTGAAAGAAGAGGCCATTTGGACTTGACCACAGCTTTCATACCTGTCTTCCTCAACTGTCTGTGCACTGTGGAGGTAGAGAGAGGCTGGTTGACTATATTGGTGAGTGCCTTGGTCACCTGAATAGCATTCTCTGTCTTTCCAGAGAAAATGAAATGAATGGCATGCCAGATATCAGCAGAGGAAAGCTTGGATAGACAACCTCCAGTAGCTTTTTGGAGCTCAGAACACTCTTTGGAGTGTAATCTGGATATGGTAGACACATTAAGACCAGTAGTGGATGCAATAAAGTAAGCAAATTGGCCAGCATCGAGCATAGAGAGGATGGTTTGTTTTTAAGTAGGAGAGATGGTTCTCATGATGGTTGTGGTTGGAAACAAAGATGCATGTGAACTATTTTAAACTCAGACATGGTTCTAATATGTATATGTTTGTTTGTATGACCAAACATAACCAAATAACACTTGATTTCAATGTAATGAGCAAAGGGTACAAAACTATTGCAATGGTATTGATGTTTTGAAATGGCTGTATCTTTGCAGTATGGAAGTGAAATCACATGACCCTGGGGACAAAGTTGTAGCTAAGGGTTTGTACTTTATTTGTTCCCACCAAAGCAAAGTGAAATTCCCACAAGTGATTGCAGAGTGCTTTGCACTCCAGTTTAAGGTTAGGCATTGCAACAGTTTTGCACCTCACTGTAGGGGAAGGACATACTTATCTGAGGTCTTGTGCACCTATTGAATGATGTCCTCCAGAAAGTTATTGAAGATAAGCAGGCAACAAAAGAGACATGCTGCTACTGTATCTTTACACTGGCCTGGAAGCTTGAAGAAGTAGAGCAACATGTAAAGCTTCTTAGGTTGGTTGAATTCAATATTCAGAGGGTGTATGTAGAGGCTTCAGTGGAGGCAGAGTTCTTTGAAAGACTACTGTCATTGAGAAGCAATTCTGATCTGGGTGCTGAAATTAAGTTTCTCCACCAAGCCTACAAAAAAGACATGTCAGCGTTTTTGACATGTGAAGAACAGCTAAATCAGCTGGAAGGCTATGCCTTGGATACTAAGCTGGCTCAGTTGGACCCTGGACATAATGAATGTACCAATAGCATGGAGAATGACAATGATAAATGCTCCAGCAGCATGGAAGATGATGATGATGGTGATACACACAGCTGAATTTTGCTGGCTTGAGACATGAATTTTTAGTGAGTCATTGCATAAATGATCCAATTCATAAGCTGATCAGATAAGGATTCTAGAACCCTCAAACCAGTTCATCCATTGGATCATGTAGTTACTTGCTGCATTTTGTAATCATTGCATATTGGAAGTGGAATAAATTGCATGAGGTTCTTAACTACCACTCAGCTGTGAGCCCCTATCTGACCACCATTCCAACACACCTCTTTGATGTTGAAGAATACAAGGAATTATGCAAAGAGAGGCAAAGTATGCTCATTTCACACAGTTCCATCTCAGTTTCTTGTCACAATCTATCTTTGCACACAAGTAGTCTGCTTGCAAGTATCTTGAGAACTCTGGCCTAAATCCCACAGGCCTCCCAGTTGCCAATCAACTTGACAATGTTGAAGAGTGACTGGCTATTCCACCATCTAGGATAGCCCCATAGGTGATGCAGGCAAAAGAGATTCCTGGCCATGGATATATGTTCTTGCAGACTGGCCCTTCCATTTTCATGTACATGGTAGATCCAGTGCCAGCCTCCCATTAGCAGCCATCTCCATTCAGTCTATATGATGGACAATCACCAGCTCCATTCCAGATACCCTCCAACTACTACCATGCCATCAGCCAGCCATTGCAATCAAAATACCCCTGTCTCAACATCTATCATCATTCAATAGATGCAATGACTGACACTTTTGAGTGCATCAGTGGTGTACCCATCACAAGGATGGATGAAACAGTTCTATACCAAAGGCAGCCAATAGTATAGTTCAGAACAACTCCATACCCCCATCCTGGTGCCAGTACTAGGCAAATTGCAGAACTGACTGCTGCACCATATGCTCAATGTTGTAAATGTTAGGAGCTATGTATTGAGAAAAGAGAATGTGTGTCAGTAATAAAGAACTGTATGTCTGCAAGAAGAGTTTGCTATAGACCTCTGCAAAAGACCTTGCTATATAAGGATACTTGGAATAAAGGATGATGGAAATCCTATTCTGTGAAACTCAAATGAGACTATAGATCAATCACCAAAAAGAACTAGACTGGGGGTCTAGTCTCCAAGGCCCATGTATTAAATACAGTAACTCCAAAAAGCATTCTGATCTCTAATCCCAAACCAGGGCATGAAGCACTCCACAATTACTCATGGGAATTTCACTTCACTTTGGTGGGGACAAATAATATACAAACCCTTGGCTATGAATTATGTCACTGGGTCATGTGATCTAGATCAGGGGTTATTGAGATACACCACTTTTAAAACAGCAACACCATTGGAATAGTTTTTGGACTTTTATTATGATATTTAGAATCTCAACCAAACATGACTTTATTTGGTATTGTTTGGTGATACAAATAAAGATATACATTTAAACATGATGTCTGAGTTTTAAAACATTCCCATGCTTCTTGTTTCTTTACCACTATCATCATGTGATCACTTTCCACTACTTAGCAAAATACCATCCTCTCTTAGCTTGATTCTGGTCACTCCCTCCACTCTATTGCATCCAGTACTGGTGTAGGCATTGCCACCATATCCAGGCTTCATTCTAAAGAGTGTTTTGACCTCCAAAAGTCTGTTGGAGGTCATCCATCAAAGCTTTCCCCCACCAATATTTGCCATGCTCTCCACCTTATCTCATCTCAGAAGGCTGAGAATGCTGTCCAAGTGACCAAAGCACTCTCAGCCATTACTAACCAGCCTTTCCATCCCAATACCATCCACCTCCACTTGAAAAAGTCTGGGATGAAAGCTGTAGTCAAGTCCAAATATCCTCTACTCTCTGCTAGGTATCACAAAAACTGCATGGACTTTGCCATTGCTCATAAGGATTGGACTATAGAGGACTAGAAGAAGGTGATATTGTCTGATGAGACCAAAATCAATTGCCTAGGGTCAGATGGGTGCAAATGGGCTTGAAAAAAGCCAAGTGAGAGGCTTAATGACAGGCTAGTATAAGGTATAGTCAAGTTTGGTGAAGGTTCTGTGATGGTATGGGGGTGTATGACTTGGCAGGGAGTTGGCTATGCTGCTAAGATTAATGGTGGGATGGATGGGGATCTCTACCTCCAAATTTTGAAGAATGAACTGCTGAATACTCTGCAGTATCATGATCTCAATCCATTTGATATCATTTTTTAGCAGGACAATGACCCCAAGCATACCTGTAAAAAGGTGAAGGCATGGCTGGAAGAGCAGGATTTTGAGACTATGGTATGGCCTGCACAGTCTGCTGACCTCAACCTCATTAAGCATCTCTGGGGTTACCTGAAGAGGAGGCTAGCAGAGTATAAAAATCCTTGCAATGGGATTCATCAATTATGGGATAGGATTCAAGAGGTATGGGAGGGAATACCAGCTGAGGAGTGTCAGAAGTTGATTGAAAGCATGCCAAGGAGGGTCCAGATTGTGATTAAGGCAAAAAGAGAATATACCAAGTACTAATATATATCCTATATTATTATGAAAGTCCAAAAACTGTTTTAATGGTGTTGCTGTTTTAAGAGTGGTGTATCTCAATAGCCCCTGACCTGGGTCACATGACCCTATCTATACGCTCATCTAGCATAGCTTCGGTTCACATTGCTGGGGTAGATCTCAATTGAGAGGACCCTTCCAGCTGCTGAAAAATATGAATCAATTCCTTAGCGCATATTGGATTAGCACAGTGGAGGCAAACCATGCAAACCCATGCATCACAATCTCTATGCATTTAAGATTCACAGTCTCGGCGTACTAAAACATCAGCCATAGCCAGGCAGTCACCCAGTTCTCCCCCCCCCCACCTTTGACAATCGCAGAGTTAGTGTGTGACCATGACGCATATGAGTTTTCTTTTATAGAATCTCTATTTTATGGACTTTTCCGACCTATACAGCAATGATTGGCATGCACTACAAAACAAGAACTACATAGCTGTTTCCACAGACATCTCCGAATGCCTCCCTATTGATGAGGACTTTGATCCCAATGATGTCATAGTTTGGGACATCTCCTACACCATCGAATTTGCCCCCGACTTCCCTCATTGGCTCCAACATGAATTCCTGGAGCACTGCCTCAATAAAGCACCAGTTCTAATTGACGACACCCTCGACTTTTACCAAAGTCATATAGAATTTGATTACAATGTCAGATCTGTACAACCTTCCCAACCCAATCTTCAATTCAGAAATGATAACACCCACCATGAGCCACTGTCGCCTAGGCTCTTTAACAAGCAGCAGGCATTGACTTGCAGATCAACTTGCATTGCTCAGCGAATCGCTGCAGCAAACAATGGACTGGCTAACAGCGGCTGAGTAGTGAAACTGAGAACTTGAGGCCCGGCTGGACCAAGAGCATGAGAAGAGAGAAGACGATCATCCTGCCACAAGTAGTTTTGATAGCCAAAATCAAAATGAGCAGAAGTGGTCAAGGACCCTGGCCTCTTCAATGGCAGCTATAACAAATTTGATGAATGGTGGACAAAGATGTTGGTATTCTGTAAAACCAATTTCTCCATCTTCAGAGAACAGCAACTGGGTGGTCAAAAGGACTGGAATCTCACGGTTTTTTCCAGAATAGGAGTCAAATCCAGCGAAAAGGACAAAAATGGCGCCAGAGCATGGGCCTGCACCAAAATCAAGAAGCGGCATGACAACAACGTGCCTTGGCTCTCACTGGGCCAAATAGAAAAACTGCTAAATGACCAATTTCGAATTGGTAACGAAAAAGAAATTGCCACCAGGCAATTAATAGCAAGGAAGCAGGGTTGCTATGAATGCACCCAAGTTTTTCTAACCCAGTGGCTAGCACTCTACAACCAAGCTCAAGTCAAAGAGGGCATAGGAGTCATGCTTCTGGAACAGTCAGTCCGACCAGACATCATCTGACACATGTTCATGCAACAAGAAAGGCCCACTGGCTTCCATGACTTTATCGCCATGGTACAAAAATATGCCAATGCTATTAAATCCTTTGACTCTCAGTTCCAAGCAAACCAAACAAGACACGACCCAAATGCCATGGACATTGATCATGTACAATCTGACAATCGGGAAGACATAGGCCAGTCAACCCAAGGCTGCTACAACTGTGGCAAAGAAGGCCACCTCACGAGGGACTGCAAGGCCAAGAGCATGGCCTGTAACGAGTGTGGATTCAGGAGAGGCAGGCATCACAAAGAATGCTCACAATTTAAATCCAAAAAAGTGTGTGCCATAGAAGGAACTGCCCAAACAAACCAATATGCCACACCAACCCCACTTGCCACCCTCTCCAACCCCAGACCAGCTGGGCAACCTAACTGGCAAGCCGCTATACGCAGCATGGACTTTGATGCAGCATGGGCCTATTTCAAGGACCTAGAAGCGCACCAGGGAAAAGAGTAGAGTTGTCTATATCAGGTAATAGCATGACTAATACAGACTCTAATTTCATATCTTCTTTCGATAGTTCCTTTTTCAATTTAGTTCCCAGCAGATTGAGGGTGCAATGCCAAGATAGTGCTCACCTGTTTTCTTTATATATATTAAATAGCTTCTCAGATTTAGATAACAATTGTAACTTAGATAGCTTTTTATCTCTGTTGTCTTGATGTGGTAGCCTACCAGATGACATAACTAGAGCGGTGATCTCCAAAAAGGAATGCAGTCACTGGGAAGTGACACTTAATGCCACTTATACAAAAAATAAAAATAGCTTGTCTTCGAACCTGATGGAAAAACACATGAGAACTCTAAAGCTCCTCCACAAGCTATTTGTAAAAATCAACATAATTACAAAAACCACAAAAACAGAATGCCAAGCCCTACTGGATAGCAGTGCCACAGGCATATTTATCAACCAAACATGGGCAAAGGAAAACAGAATTCCAATGCAACCCCTCAACATGGTGATACCAGTCTATAATGTAGATGGATCAATCAATTCAGCAGGTGGAATTGCATACATTGCCTCGCTCATTATAGACTATCAGGGACATCATGAAAAAGTCAATGCTGATGTTACTAATCCGGGAAAGAACCAATTAATTCTCAGATACACGTGGCTTAGGAATCACAACTCAACAATAGACTGGATTGCAGGAATGGTCACTATGGACGAGTGCCTGCCCAGTTGTGCAGCACTCAAACATCTTGCACAAACCCAAGCAGAAGCACACGAAGTCACCTATGCATACCACATGCAAAAAATAGAACAACCAATAGAGGTACCAGATGTTGCAAAAGCTGCTAAACTCATACCAACAGAATATCATGACTATCTGGATGTATTTTCCAAAAAGGCAAGCAAGAGAATGCTCAAAAGGAAACCTTGGGACCACACAGTAGATCTCAAACCAGACTTCATACCAAAAAAGGGGCATCTAATCAAACTCAGCCCACAAGAACAGGACGAAGTCAAAGCATTTGTTGATGATCAACTCAACAAAGGATACATTCACCCCTTGAAATCGCCTCAAACCTCCCCTGTCTTCTTTATATCAAAGAAGGATGGCAAGAAGTGAATGGTCATGGACTATAGATATCTAAACGAGGGAACGGTCAAAAACAATTATCCATTACCCCTCATCTTGCAAATCATAGACAAATTGAAAGGAGCTAAGCTCTTTACTAAAATGGATCTCTGATGGGGATACAACAACATCCATATCAAAGAAGGTGACAAATGGAAAGGAGCCTTTGTTTGTCACCTTGGGGCTTATGAACCCCTCATCATGTACTTTGGAATATGTAATAGCCCTGCCACGTTCCAACAAATGATGAATGAAATCTTCTCTGACATGGATGACATTATCATCATTTATCTTGACGATCTTCTCATCTTCTCAAAGGATAATGATAGAAAGAAACACATTGAGTTAGTATGTAGAGTTTTAGAAAAACTCCAGAATAATGATCTGTTTGTTAAACCCGAGAAATGTTTCTTTGGAGTCACCAAAGTAGACATGCTAGGCATGGACATATCTGAACATGGAGTATCGATGAATCACAAAAAAGTAAAAGAAGTGCAAGATTGGCCCATCCCTACCACATTGAAAGGCATGAGAAGCTTCTTAGGACTAGTGAACTTCTATCACTGTTTCATTGCCAATTATAGTCTCATTGCATGACCCTTACATGACTTAACAAAAAAAGATCAACTCTGGATCTGGGGAAAAGACCAACAAATAGCATTTGAGATGCTTAAAAACGCCTTCATTTTGGCTCCAGTACTAGCATACACAGATGATACAACCCCATATAGAGTCAAGTGTGACATCTTGGACTTCGCTGTAGGTGCAGTATTCTTGACTAAAATAGATGACAAATGGCACCCCATGTCATATATGTCACATAGCATGACCCCCGAACAACACAATTATACTATAGCTGACAAAGAGATGCTTGCCATCATTCTCACACTAGAACAATGAAGACATCACCTTGAAGGTGCACATCATCAGTTCAAGATATGGACAGATTATAAGAATCTTCAATGGTTCATGAAAGCACAAGATCTCAATAGATGACAAGCTCGATGGGCCATGTACTTGTCATGATTTGATTATGTACTGGTAAACAAACCCAGTACATCTATGGGAAAAGCAGACACACTCTCTAGATGAGAGGATTACATGATCAGGATCAAAAATGACAACAAAAACCAGATCATTATCCCTGATCATCATGTGCAGGTGATGCTTGACATAGCCCTCTTCAATAAGATAAAAGAGGAACAAACCAAATATAGCAACTCCAATGGATCTATAGATCACAAGGGCATATGGTATTACAATAACAAGATATGGGTCCCCGCTAACCTCCAGAAAACTATGATAACCATGTTTCACGACCATCCCTTTTTCAGACACAAAGGCATGGAAAAGACACAAGAATTCATATCACATTATTATAACTGGCCTGGAGCCAAAAACAATATAGAAACATATTGCAAAGCCTGTGACAGGTGCGCACAAATGAAGCCCACCAATCATGCTCCTGCCAGCAAACTCCAACCATTAGAAGTAGCGGAAGGACCTTGGAAGTCAGTATTAGCTGATTTCATTATGAGATTACCCAAAAGTCATGGCTTCGATAGCATTCTCATGGTAGTTGACAGATTCTCAAAAGAAGTCATCTTCATATCCATAAAGAAAACAGTTACAGCAAAAGAAACCACTGAACTCTATAGAGATTACATATGGTGCCATCATGGCTTACCCAATAGCCTGGTCAGCGACTGAGGACCCCAATTCACATCTCAAATAATGACAGATTTACTTAAACTATTAAAAATCAAAAAGAAGATGTCAATAGTATATCACTAGTATTCTCAGGTCCGGTTCGGTCTGGTTTTATTGCCTTTTTTTGGCATAACTGTAACCGTGACTGGTTACACTTTTTTGGGATCATACTGATGACCGAACCGGACCTCTGTAAACTGGTCACTGTTGGTTACATGCAGTTATGTAGTCAGTCTGGACCGGTTTTTACGAAACCGGTCATGGAGTGAGTAGGCAAGCGACCTCAAGCTGAGCCTCACATAGTCAACATGTTGTGTAGTATAAATTTTCAAAATATGTGATGGACTCTTGGACTCAGACACAATTCTCTGTGCACTTGACACTTGTCACTTGTACAAACCCCCGTTACAACTTCCAATGCCCAGTGACACCGCCCACAAGTCCAGTCGGTTGTGTGTTGCAACAGAAAAAGCCCAGGGCTCCAACGGGCACAAAGCCGATACTCGATCCCACCCTCCCAAAGACAAGCATATGCCATTTTTGAAGGACAAAGGCAAGAAACGGGCTTGGGCACCTTCTAGTTGCAGTGAAAATGATCAGCCCGAGAACTCTGGCACCAATTCTGATGGTGAACATACCTCGCAACAATGGACTCAGAAGAAGCATAAACATCACGGTCATGGTGGTGGCCAAAGGCATCCGACTCCTATTGAGGAGGCATCAGATCATGATCATGATGATGAGTTGGTGGTCAAGGAGGTGATGTTGTGAAGGGATACTGATGCCAGCAGTGACGGAGGAGCAAGCACTGGTCGGGACTTACAAGCACCAGAGATATTTGATGGCAATTGAGATAGAATTGATGCTAAATCGCTGATGATGATTGAGTAGGAAACGACAGAGGGGGAGGATATGCCAGACATTGCTGTTCCTGAGCAGCTAAAGATGAAGAAGCAGAACACTGATGATTTACGCACCATTTTCACAGACCAGGTCACTGTCAAGTTCATTCAAATGGATGCCAGTGGCCCAGGAAGTGCTCAGACATTGAAAGGACGGTGGTGTATAATCTGTAGGTAAGTATTTAAGTGGGTGGATGGTGGAAGTGGCAAGTAACAAGTAGCTCACTGAATCTCAGAGACGACCCAAAATTCATCAAGAGACATGGAAAGCGACGAGCTTTCCATGTTGGCAGCAATTCTTCTTGTTGACACCACATTCATGGCCACTATGCAGAGTACCAGGCACAATGTGCTGCACAGGGTATTACCAAGAACTACTGAGCAGTGCCACCAGACATATTGAAGAAGCAAGAGGAAGCTGAGAAACGCCAAACAAGAGAGGGTTCAAGTTTACAACAGATGACATTAGATGGAGTTTTTCCAAAGGCTCAAGGACCACACACATTGTTGAGGGAGAATACCTTGAAGAGGGTGGCTGAATTTATCGTATGTAATCATCAGGTGAGCACTATGCTCGGAGTCATTTCGTTTATTGCTTATTGCGACTCAATCATATCTAGTCTCTCAGTGTAGTGAACAAACCAATGTTTCACAACTGCCTAGTAGCAATGCGCCCAAATGCTACTAAAGCTGACCTGCCCTCTATACACGACATCACAATGTACATCCACAACAAGTTCTCAGAATTCTTAGATGACCTGAATGGCGAGTTTCAGGTAAGTTTGTTGATACGGTCGATTCAATGTCATGTACCTGAACTTACGATTGTCAATCAGTCCTTGAACAGTGGTCTTGTGTCAACTACAGTAGACATGTGGTCAGTTGACCAGACGAAGGCTGGATTTATGGGTATAACTGCCCATTGAATCCACACCAACATGAAGATCTTGAAATGGGAGCTTTGGTCACAAGTAGTTGCTTTTCGGGCAGTTTCGGGACAGTACACTGGTGAGAACTTGGCACGCTACTTCGTTGCTCTTTGCTGGCATGCTGGAATTGTTTCCTCAAAGTCATCCTCCAATGTAAGTATTCTTTTCCTTTGGTTTTCATTCTTTTTCATTCTTTTTTCAGCCATCCAAGCCCTTCTGCATCACCACCGATAATGCTAGCAACAATGATAGCATGTGTGACAAAATTGAAGACTTTCTCTACAAGAACGAGGTGTATACATTCAATCCAGTCCAACACTGTCTCCCGTGCCTTGGACATGTCATTAACCTCACTGTCACCACTGTAATGTCCGCCATCACCAAAATCTCAGCTGTCAAGACAGCCACAACAATATGGGAGTTTGATCCATCTCTTTCTGACAACCGTCTGGGTGGTACATTGAATGTTGTAGCTGCCATTCATACACTTGCCATCAAGGTATTTTTATTTGCTCGCGCTGTTAGTACACCACTAATAACTAGTCATGTAGATACAATGCAGCAGTCAGCATACCGAATACTTCAAGACACTTCAAGGCAACTGTAGTATTGAAATCCCCTTGTCTATTCCACTGTACAGCAATGTCTGCTAGGGAACCGCTGATGGGATGCTTGTCCATGCATATCAACTCCATCAGGTATGTTGTCTTACTCAGCTAGTATCAATAACTCACGTTCAAATTTACTCCACCATGACTAGTAGCCCATCAACCTTTTCATTCAATCTGCGGACGAACTTTTTGAACCCATCACGACCATCCATTGCCACAGTAGTGGAGTACAGCGCATACCTTGGACTGCTTTCACCCTCAGGCCAGCTGACTGGGAGCATGTGAATGACATATATCATATCATCGCAGTATGTTATCACCATCCATCTACATTATAATACTATTAACTGCTTACTATGCTAGAATGCAAATAACATCCAGGAATACCTCTCAAGCGACAATCATCCAACCTTGTGGTGAGGTATCCCAGCCTTAGAAGAACTTCAGACTGTCTGGAAATCACCCGTGGTATGTTCGATACAACGATGCAATCGAGCACGGCCTTCAGAAGATTAGCAAATACTACAGCAAGTTCGACCAGAAGCCAGTTTATGTACTCTTTCTTGGTGCATCGTGTTAGCATGTCAACTGATGAGTGCTAACATTTATCAGTCCTCCACCCCTATTACAAAATGGAGTATATCAAGATGGCATGGGGTGGAGAGGAGGAACAGGCAAGAGAGCAATCTGCGGGTAACCAACATGCCAAGAATTGGTATGATGAAGCTATGAAGATCGTTGAAGACACCGTTTTATACTACTGGAATGATGCTCATCGTGAAGCAGCACCAGCACCAAGTCAGCCAGTATCTCCTGATGGCAGTACCACAATGTTGGGTGATGAATATGAATGGCATCGTCATGCCCTCATGGAGAATGTAGCCAAGCAGAGTGCTGGAACACTCAGCTGGCATGCAGAGTTACGCCATTACCTCACCATCATTGAAGTCAACATCAAGAAAGACATGGACATACTAGCATGGTGGGCGGTAAGCACATTATGATTGTCACTGCTTCTTTAATTCATTTGTCATTTTTTTAGGCTCATTCTGCTATTTATCTGACACTATCTCGCATTGTGTGGGATGTTTGTGCCATTCCAGCATCTTCTGTGCCTTGTGAACGACTCTTCTCGGCAGGTGCTGAGGTGGCAACAGACCAGCATTCAAGACTTGGCACTGAAAGGTTTGAAGAATTGCAAGTTATGAAGCATGCCTGGCGCAAGAATGTCGTCAACCATGCCACGTTCAACTCATCCGAAATCTTTCTCGAGGAGTTCAGGGAGCTCCAACAAATGGATGAAGAGTTTACTGATCTTGAGGGCCGGGATGATGAACAGGTGGTGTTTTTGTAGTTTTCATACTCATTCATGTCTGTCGCACCGTTTGTATGATTAGTATCGTGTAGTCATTGGTTCGTTTTGATAACCGGTTCTAACCGGTTTTCCTTAGGTTTTTGATATGCTGGCATTGAGTGTGACCAAAACTGTAACCAGACCATAACTGTCTGTAACCGAACCGTCAGGCTGGTCACAAGTGGTTATGATTCAGTTTGGTTATGGTTTTTTGCTGGTTTTGTAACCGGACCTGAGAATGCTATATATCACCCACAAACAGATGGACAAACCAAGCGTGTGAATAGAGAAATCAACCAATATCTCTGTCTTTACATTGCAGAAAAACAAGATCAATGGGCCAAATGGCTAGCCCTCACCCAGTTTAATATAAACAATACAAAATCGTCAGCAACCGGCTTTGCCCCCTTTCAGCTCACAAAGAGCTTTACACTCCGCATTGGCTTTGAAGCCACCATAGTTAAAGCACTGGCTGCTAAACAATTCACCAACCAGATGAAAACCAACTTGCAATTAGCTAAAGAGAATCTGGAATGCACATGTCATAGGATGAGTCAGCAAGCTGACAAACATCAATCCCATGCACCGGATTATAAACTGGGTGATCTTGTACTACTATCAATGGAACATCTCAATCTCGCACCATGATCTTCAAAGAAGTTAACCAAATAATGGATAGGACCCTACCAGGTCATTGACATATATAACAATGCCGTCAAGTTATTATTTCCAAAATTGAACCATGCTCACAACATCATAAATGTATCACATGTTAAACCCTATATAGAACCACTCGAAGGACAACCTATTCAACATCCTGGACCAGTATCCATTGATGACAAAGGAAACAAAGAATTTGAGATAGAAAAAATAGTTGACTCTCATCCTATCAGTTGTGGCTTCCAATATCTAGTTCATTGGAAAGAATATGATGAATCTGATCATACTTGGGAATCTGCAAGCAACTTTAAAAGGTCAGCCAGCAAAGCAATCGCAGACTTTTATAGATTAAACCCAGCAGCCCCATGAAAGCTTAAAATGGCCCATGCACTATTTGACTCCCTCTTTATGACCAAAATAGAAAACTTCACATTGGGTTCTACCACAGAATCATAAGCGATCTGGAATCTTACTCATAAAAGGGGGGTAATGTTATGACTCTCCTCCATAACCTAACTTTTTCTATTTCCTTCATTTTCTCAATCATGTGACTTGATATTCGTCACATGACCTTATCTGTTATCTATGACATCATAGTCTAGACTCACACGTGTTCACCTCATTCATAGGAATACTTCCACACTTGTGAGAACAATATAGCCACATATAGTATACATTAGTAAGTACCATTATAATAGCACCAGCTCTACAATGGTCCGTGCACATCATGTCATAGTATATATACTTGCAATACAATGACCAGTAGACCTCAGTCTGTTCTGGTTAGTTTCCCACTAGCCTATACCTGCTCCTCTTCATAGTTTGTGATTATTGAGGTGACCTAGTCATGAGGCTATTGGTCACTTTCATGCACAAGTCACACACACTTCACCAAGGACTGCCCCTACTACTATGATTGCGGCAAGATGGGCCATTTTGTGAAGGCATGCCCCAGGCCGCTTACTTGCTATAGGTGTTCTGGAAAGGAACACAAAGGAGTAAATTGTCCCCTTGAGCTGGGACCTCATAGCAAGATACAAAGGCTGAAGAAAGTCTTTATTGAAGGCCTAGAGCATAGAGAGGGCATGGCACCTGCCACCCCTAAATCCTCCCATCATCCCCCCACTACTTGCTTGGCCTCTATGGGCATCTCTCCCATTCTTGTGGGTACCATCACTGATCAATCGATGGTAGCCTATACCCAACTCGTATTGGAGGTCTGCATAAGACAGGCCAAAGAAATCAAGGATCTTAAGGAGCAAGTACAGCTCCTCAATACAAGAATCCTTCCCATGACAGACAAGTTGTTAAAACCACAAGAGGCTTCCGAGAAGCCAATCAGCAAGTGCAAGAAGAAGTGCAACCATAGGTGCAGCTTGCTGAAAGGCAAATCCAAGGCGCCAGTATTCCTGACAAAATCCAACAGACTCTCTCCATGGCCTGTATTACTGGCACCTTCCTCAGCATCTTTGGATGCATCTGACATCAGAACTGTGGGCATAATGAGGACAGCCCCCTCCTCACCAATAGCCTCCATGGCTTCATTGTGGGAAATGGATTCCCCTACCACAATTCCATGCATTTGTTTTGTGGCACTTCCAGCCACCTCTACTCCACCATCCCGGGCTTCGATGCCCCTCCCCCTTGAGATCCACACTGTCAATGATAGCAATTCATTTTTAGATAAAGAAGCAGACGAAATTGATTGGTCCCTTATGAATGATGAGACATTACAAGAGTTCATTCAAAAGGCCCACTGACATCTACAAATAGTCAAAGGGTTGCTCCCTCAAGCACAAGGAAACCCTCAACTAGAGGCCATGCTGGCCAAAACTATACAAACAATAAACCTTGTCCTGGATGAATACCAAAATCATTAGGAAGACCATAGACTGTAATTCACTTCTTCCCTCCATCTCTTCTTGGCTGCAATCCTAGCAGCAATTTTTTTTCAAGAATTTTTTTTTTCTAGTCCTTTTTCCAACTCATGAGCATCTGGAATCCACTCATAGAGAGGGCAGAGATATATAGGGATATACTATAGAGCATTTGAAGGTAATGGCAATAGCCAACTAATGGAGAACTGCCTAGCAAGTGTATAACAAGCAGTCTCCATGGTGGCATAGTATGGGAGTACAGCCAACCAAAAGTGTGAAAATCGAAACTTTTCGAAGTATCCTTTTGCCTTCCCTTTTTATTGACAATATAGCTTTTCAGAATGCTTTCCTTCCTCTTCCCTCTCCCTTATAGCACAATTGACATTTGATTGGATAGATTATAGGGCTTTGACACCATTCCAACTGTGATCCCACCTTGATGGATTACCACTAGTACAAGATAGTCCTTTCCTTTCATTGTCTCACTTCATAGCTATAGGGATAAACCAACCACCTTAGGTGCTTGGCCACCCCTTCCACATTGATCCTTTATCACCAACATATCAAGTTTTTCTTTATTTTCTTGTTTCCATTAACACTTTTCTTGTTTTTCATAGACATTTTCCTTGTACTATACAGTGGCTCAAGTGTTCCAATGTTTAGCTATTTTGAAAGGATTTGATATTTTCAAGTGAACTGGAAGGAGTTAGCTCTAACCTTTGCTGAGTCATCAATAGTCCTAACCCCTACCTTGAATATGAGCTCTTGGTCATGTGATT
>JBBPMT010000232.1:0-17339 GCA_038090455.1 Garcileccinum viscosum
ATTTTGAAATGGTTATATCTCACTGCCATGGGAACCAAATCACATGACCCAGAGCTCATATTCAAGGCAATGGTTAGGGCTATTAATGACTCAGCAAGTGTTAGAGCTAATTCCCTCTGGTTCACTTGCAAATGTCAAATCTTTTCAAAATAGCTAAACATTGGGACACTTTTTTGAGCCACTGTATATCAAAGAAGACCTGGAGCATGGGAAGTACAAATGCAAGGTAAACATGCTTTATTTCTACCATTTTTGATCCACCACTTTTGGTTGAGTCATAATGAGTGATAAATCAATTAACCTATGCTGAGTGTCAGTATCAAAAAGCTTTAGTAGTTACATCCATAATAAAACCAAGTCATGGAGACTCTGATTGCTGTACACTCTGATTGGCTGGTAGAGCATATCTTCCTAGGACTTGGCTGAAAGATTTTATTTCCTTTCTTGTACTTACCAATTTATTTATTAATTAATTAACTATTTATATTTACATTTACAGAAACAATTCATCAGTTGAGCCTATGACACATGACTGATGAAAGAATTTTGTCATTTTGAGACTCATATGATGTGTGACAAACAAATTGATCAATTTAGTGTAGTACAATGATCTTTTATTCCAGTCAAAAGGCTAAGAAAATCCCATATTACATATCCATCCTAATAGATGTAGATTGGACACTTGAACTCCTCAATGGTCACCTTAATCAAATCAAGATATGTCTTGGTGTCAACCATTCCTTTTTCAATGCACTCATTCAAAAATGGTTTTAAATGTTTGCACCATGGGATTTCAGGGGAACAACAACTTGCCATTTTCCTTTATACACATGTGACAGGTCTTAGTACTTGACATGTTGGAGAAAGGTTCCAGCATGTGCCAGGTATGATTACAAGGTAAGATTCAGATGTTTCATTTACTAATTAAAAGAGCAACTAATGAACTAGACATAGCACTGGTACAGATACTTCAAAAAAATGCTTGGATTCTTCTCCACCCCCCCATTCTATATATTCTATGTCAAATTACTGACTGCCAACACCTCCATATCTACAAAGATCACAAAGATTATCATTTCTGGTATTTTTTAGACTGCATTTGGGCCATAGATGGAACATATCTCTGCACATTCATACCAGTTGATGAGCATGCAAACATATGCAATCACAAGGAATTCATATCTTAAAACTACCTTTTTGCATGTAATTTTGACATGCAATTTATATATGTGTTGACTGGTTGGGATGGATCCACTACAGATGCAATAATGTGGCATGATATTCATATACATAATTTTTACATACCCAAGGGGAAGTATTTGCTTGCTGATGCTGGCTTTGGAGGATCAGACACTCTCCTTGTTCTATATTGCAGGGTATGGTATTACCTGAAGGAGTTGTGTCAAGCAGGTCTACAATGGGACAAAGTCTTCACATTACAACTCAGAGGCAACACTAACTAGATGAAATGCACAGACCACACAATAAAAAAGAGGGAATGTGATTGAATGAATCTTTGGGGTTGTCAAACATTCTAGCTTCAAAGTATCCAATGGACATACAAGCAACTATACCAGTAGCACTTTGTGCTATTTACAACTTCATTCAGTGTCTTAATCTCAACACATTTTTCACTCCTGAATTTCAAGCACACTGACTAGAGTACACTGAAGAATATGATGGTAATCTTTCTGCAGCCAGGGCTCTTGCAGAGAATCCAGTTGAAATAGTGGAATGGAAAAGAGCAGAGGAGTGGCAT
Source organism: Garcileccinum viscosum (assembly GCA_038090455.1). Classification (NCBI taxonomy): domain Eukaryota; kingdom Fungi; phylum Basidiomycota; class Agaricomycetes; order Boletales; family Boletaceae; genus Garcileccinum; species Garcileccinum viscosum. Next base: position 1,760 of record JBBPMT010000232.1, read on the forward strand.
GATTGCATTGCAGAGGCAATGTAGTAAGACTACTGCCACACAGCCCAGGAAAGGGAAATACAAATCTGAATACAATATAGTATGTAGTAATACAAAGTTACTACAAACACTGCTAGTACTGTTGTCCATCATTATCCCACATTTTGGGTTTTTCAGCTTGAATTTTATCCAGTCTATTCTGGATCCATGTCTCATATGACTTTTGATCATATGAAATAAAAAACATCACTTGCCCTATATTTGCAGGTTTGCTCATATAGTCACCAATGGAATTCCTCTGGCTTGGTATGAGATAAGTGAACATTTTGAGAATTTCAGCTGTGTTTGATGTAGTTGTAGTTGGTATCATTTAGAGGGAGTGGCTGTGGCTGTATCTGCATCTGTATCTGTGAAAGTCCCAATAAGACTAGCATAATGGACTACAAAACTAATGAATTCATTTTGTCAAGGAAGTTGGTTAGTTTTTGCATCATTGCATTTTTTTCAGCCTTTATTTGTGCAGAGGCAGATCTGAAACAAGATTGTTTTGATGTTTGTAATGCAGAAATGGAGTCAACAGTGCTTGAGGCTTTCTACTTCTGGCTAATGCTCATCATTGCACTGCTCAAAGATGCAACAGAGGGGAGATTTGGGGAAAGATAGGAAGATGGTGTTGAAGGAGGAATTGAATTCAGGTTTGTAATGAACTACTTACTACAGTTGACATTTGCACATCAAAATCAGATGTTGCAGTTGCCACAGAAATAATGTGGCTTGGTCAAGCATCATGATCTTGTGGACCACTCAATGGGCTGCTGGGTTTCACAAGAGCAGCCTCACCAGAAGGACTTCAAGGGGGGGGGGAGGGTATAGTATGCACTAGACCAGTTGTCTTCTTTTGATCCTGTCTTGACTTGGCTTGTATTGGATGAAACACATGTATACCCTTGGTAATATTAGGCATCATCACCAATATATTGTTCCAATATGGCCATGGAGTATTTTTGTATTTCAAAGTGCCACCATGAGACTGGAAATAAAGGTAAGGTCAGCAAAAGAAAAAAAAATAGCACAAGTGACACCAACCTTGCAAAATGATTCTCATGCAGGTTTTGTATGGTCATGTTACAACTCTCCTCGTTAACCTAACTTTTTCTATTTTATTCTCTTCATTTTCTTGATCACGTGACTTGATATTCATCACATGATCAGTCATGTGACATCACGTGACCTTATCTGTTATCTATAACATCATAGCATAGCCTTACATATGTGTACCTCGTTTATGGGAATACTCCTACACTCATGAGAATAGTCTAACCATATATAGCTTACATTACCAATCCTTATCGTAGTATTACCGGCCCTCATGTGGTCCATGCACACTCCTGTATCGTATATAAACTTGCAATAATACGACCAGCAGACTCCAGTCTGTTCTGGTTAGATTCCTCCTAGCCATTACCCGCTCCCTCCATAGTCTGTCTCATCGAGGTGACCTAGTCGTGTGCGGCTTAGAGTTGCTTTCAGGTCATCAATGTAGGCACCATGGACATTGTTATAGTGAAAGCCAGATGCATTTCAGATCTGACTAATCAAATTGTATTTGGCACTGATCTTTAATAGGATTCAAATTAGTTAGGAGGTATTTTACAACAAGCATTACACACACCACTTCATTTTGAACAATAGGATTTGAATGTCTTCAGCACTCATTGGAAGGGGAACTTTGCATTTAATTCATTGGCCACCTTTCTGTAAGTTTTCTCTTTGAAACTATTGTCACCTGCAGAGGCAAGGTTGAAGAGGAGAAGCTTGATGAACTAATTGGTTTCTTGAGTGGTTCAGAAGGTATGAGAGTGAGGATTTCTTTTTCCTTTTCTTTTGTTGCCTGATGCAAAGACAGCAGGATCAATGATACCTTGGATTGAATGAGACCACCTTAATAAGGAGGATCTGGTAGATGTGAGGGAATTGCTTGACCTAGACTATGACATGAGCAAACAGAAGGTATGAGAACTGCCATGCTGCCAAATGCTGGAAGTGCTGCAGGCACACAGTTTTGGCAGGCCATGTGAATGCACAGCCTCTTGGTGGACACAAGCAAAGTAAAGTTCAGATTGTTGTTTATTGATGTACAAACATACAAACTGAATAGGACCTTATATCCTTCCATGTATTATCTCTTCTCATTTTTTCAACACTGGATCTTGTACAGCTATTTTCATCCCTGTTTTGACCCAGGCTACAACAGCATTTTTGTCTCCAAAATGGGGCATGTTTCTCCAGAATAACTCAGCATATTGAGTCACCATGCCACCAATGTTTGCTCCAGCACCCACAAGAATATCCACAATATCTTTGTATTCTCTATGGGCCGCCTGCACCAGATCAGCAGAACACAAGTCATGGTGAGAAATGCACTAATATGATATAATGCAGTATGCTCAAGGATGTCTCTATAAATTAATGTGTGAGTGCCCCAGACTATAATAACCAAGTGACACTTACAGTATTTCCATTGAGTGCTGCTACATGTAGAGGAGAATGACTAGTGCCAGCTTCAAGGCAATTTACATTGCCTCCTGGAATTGAGTTGGAGATTATGTCTTTTGCCTTCCATGTGGCTAAGGTAGCTATACAAAATTGTAAGCTCTGTATATCATCATGAGCAGCAGCAAGATGCATGAACAAAGGAAGAAGTGCTGCTTCAATTGATGTAGTTTCACTAGCAGTACCTGACCATAAAGCAGCAGCATCTTGAGCATCATCTCCCATGGATGAGATAGTGATCTTAGGTGTTTTGTGTTCTGAACCTGAATTAAAAAGGCATACAAACTGTGCCAGGAATGCTTGAATGCTCAGTAGGTCAGGAGTAGTTGACTGTGGTCAAGCCAGTAGTCAACATGTGGGACAAGTGAGTTTATCATGTGCTGACCAGTTTCTTGACTTGACTGATGCTCAGTTCAGGCTTGGATAACAGGTAAGCCAGTTTCACAAGGATACACTGTTCATCAGAATCTTAGCTTTATAGTATAGAGCTTGAGGGTTATGTCACCTCTGGTGTCATATTCCCATCTAGAACAACCTCCATCCTTTAGCATATCAGCATTTTGACATCTTACTTATTTTACACTTATGAATTATTGTCTACTTATGTCTACTTATCAGACTCTTTGTTATTTGCTGAGTAACAAGTAATATCTCAGTTATGTTCAAGTGTAAGCAGTGTTTCCAAGATGCATTACCATTCAAGTAACTGTCAAGTTAAATAAAATAATAGGATAATATGGTAGTCAAATAGAGGTAGCATACAAGTATACCATACATAGCAGGAAAGCACATTGTCATGGATACCAGCATACTGCATCAATGTGGCATTGTTGTGTTATCATATTACAGAATGGGCATGCACTGTCATTGTATCCTCATGATGTGAGGTGGGCACTGCAGGAAAGAGGGGTAAGCCATATATGTAGCCTCAGAGAGCTAAATTTTTAGCCATAGCCAGGCAGATACCTGGTTCCTCTTCTGATCCAGCAATTACAGAGTTACTGTGTGACCATAATGCATAGGAGCTTTCTCTTTTAGCATCATTTGTGGAATTTGGCAACTTCACCATCTACTTCAAATACTTTGCAGCCACAACCAAGTCTATGGCATTTCTTGTCTTCCAGTAGTCAAATAAGATCCAAATGATATAATCAACAATACTGCTTATGCCCTTGAATTCCAGAACTTCCCTGAGTGGTTTTAATATGAGTTTTTGAAACACCACCTTGACCAAACTCCTATACTCATTGGGGAATGAGGGAGGGTAGGAGGCAAGGGGGGTATGTCAGTTTGAGCAAGGCATAATGAATAAGCTTGTCATTGTTTATTGTTTGTGTGGCTATTTGTTTGTAAGTTTGGACTCAAAAGAGGAGATCATTATATTTTTTGTTTGTGAAACTAGAGGGTTTGTTTGTTTGTTATTGTTACAAACCTCCTTCATAACCTAACTTTTTTCTATTTTATTCCCTTCATTTTCTCGATCACATGACTTGATATTCATCACATGATCAGTCATGTGACATCACATGACCTTATCCCTTATCAATGACATCATAGTCTAGGCCCACATGTGTTTACCTCATTTATGGGAATACTCTCACACTCGTGAGAACACTATAGCCATACATAGTATACATTAGTAAGTACCACCGTAATAGTACCGGCCCTATAGTGGTCCGTGTGCACCATGTAAATGTATATATACTTGCAATACAATGACCAGCAAACCTCAGTTTGTTCTGATTAGATACCCACTAGCCTATACAGTTTCTCCCTCATAGTTTGTGATTATTGAGGTGACCTAGTCATCAGGCTATTGGTCGCTTTCATAAGAACAGACTCTTTCATACTACTTCACCTCACTGGCACCGTTACCTGCCACTCCTACCTACTCTTCTTATATCTCATCATACATGGCTCCCAGCATCAAGAGATTGTCTTGAACACTCAATTGCCAGAGTTAAGGCACTTGCTGTAATAGTCAGCCAGTTGTACCATAACCACAGGTAGACTGCAACTACCTCTCCACTGCATTCATATGCTTGTTCGGTGTAAGTGTTGGTTTGCATTGTCGGGGTAGATTCCATTTGAGAAAACCCTTCCGACTGCAAATAAGGATCCAACCCTTAGCACATATTGGATCAGCACAGTGGAGGACAACCATGCAAACCCACGCATCGTGATTTCTACGTGTTTAAGATTCACAGTCTCGGCATACTAAAACATTAGCTGTAGCTAGGCAGTCACCCGGTTTCCTCCCCCACCCTCAACAATTGTGGAGTTAGTGTGCGGCCATGATGCATACAAGTTTTTCTTCTACAAACACAACATTGCATGGACTTTGCAAATCTATATGGCAATGATTGGAAAGCACTCAAAAACAAAAACTACATTGCCATCTCTGACAATATCTCAGAATGTCTCCCCATTGATGAAGATTTTGACCCAAATGACACAATAGTCCATGATGTACCCTACGCTATAGAATTTGCCCCCGATTTCCCAAACTGGTTGCAAAATGAATTCCTTGAACACTGCCTTGATAAAGCACTAGTACTTATCAATGACATAGCTGACTTCTACCAATCCCACATCAAATTTAATTACAATGTCTGACCTTTACAACCTACCAGACCCTCTGGACTTGGAAATGACCACCCCCATCATAAGCAGCCATCACCTAGGCTCCTCAACAAGCAGTGGGCACCAACTCGCCAATCAACTCGCATTGCTGAGCGAGTTGCTGCAGCAAACAATGGACCAGCTATTGGCAGCCAAACAAAGAAACTGAGATCTAGAGGCCTGACTGGACCAAGAGCAAGAGGAGAAAGACGAAGATTGCCCTAGTGCAAGTAACTTTGATGAACCTAAATCAAAACATGCAGAAGTCGTCAAAGACCCCAGACTCTTTGATGGTTCCTACAATAAGTTTGATGAATGGTGGACCAAAATGTTGGTATTCAGAGAAACCAACATGTTCATCTTCAGAGAGCAAAGATTGGGAGGCCAAAAGGATTGGAATCTCACTGTGTTCTCTCGAATAGGTGTCAAATTGGGTGAAAAGGACAAGAATGGTGCAGGTGCCTGGGCCCGAACAGAAATCAAGAAGTGGCACAACAATAACATGCCCTGGCTCTCACTGGGCCAGATAGAAAAACTGCTGAACAACTGATTCCAAATCAGTAATGAGAAAGAAATCGCCACCTGGCGATTAATAGCATGCAAGCAGGATTGCAATGAAAGGACCCAAGTTTTTCTTACCCAGTGGCTTGCCCTCTATGACCAGGCTCAGGTCGAAGAAGGCACAGGGGTAATGCTTCTTGAGCAATCGGTATGCGAAGACATTGTCCAACACATGTTTATGCAGCAAGAAAGGCCTGCTAGCCTCCATGACTTCATTGCCATGGTCCAAAAATATGCCAATGCAATAGAATCATTCGAATCAAGGTTCCAAGTGAACCAAACATGCTGTGACCCCAATGCGATGGACATAGATCACACTCTCACATCCGACAATTGAGAAGATATAGGTTGATCAACCCAAGGCTGCTACAATTGTGGCAAAGAAGGCCACCTAGCGAGGGACTGCAAAGCCAAAAGCACAGCCTGCAACAAATGTGGTTTCCATCATGGGGGACACCAAAAGAAATGTTCCCAATTTAAGTCGAAGAAAGTGCGTGCTGCAGAAGGAACTGCCCAAACAAACCAATATGCTGCATCCCCCCCCCTTACTACCCTCTTCAATCCTAGACCAGCTGGGCAACCTAACTGGCAAGCTGCCATCTGCAGCATGGACTTTGATGCAGCCCAGGCTTATTTCAAAGACCTTGAGGCACACCAGAGAAAAGAGTAGAGTTGTCTATGTCAGGTAGTAGTATGACTAATACAGACCCCATTTTTATTTCTTCTTCTGATAGTTCCTTTTTTAATTTAGTTCCATCTCGATTGAGGGTGTGATGCCAAGATAGTGCTCATCCATTTTCATCACATACTTCGAATAGTTTCTTGGACTGAGATAGCAACTATAATTTAGATAGTTTTTCATCTCCATCATCTCAATGTGGTAGCCTACCAGATGATATAACCAAAGTGGCGATCTCTGAAATGGAGCATGGTCACTGAAAAGTGACACTTAATTCCACTTATACAAAAAATAAAAATAGCTCATCTTCAAACCTAACAGAGAAATGCATGAGAACTCTAAAACCACTCTGTGAGCTATTTGTAAAAATTGATATAATCACAAAAACCACAAAAACAGAATGCCAAGCCCTGCTAGACAGTGGCACCACCAGCATATTTATCGATCAAACATGGGCAAAGAAAAACAGAATTCTGATGCAACCCCTCAATATAGTGATACCAGTCTATAACATAGATAGATCAATCAACTCAGTAGGTGGAATTGCATATACTGCCTCACTTATCATAGACTACCAGGGACACTGTGAAAAAGTCAATGCCAATGTCACTAATCTGGGAAAGAACCAACTAATTCTCAGATACACATAGCTCAGAAACCACAATCCCACTATAGATTGGATCACAAGGATGGTCACCATGGATAAGTGTCCACCAAGTTGCGCAGCACTTAAACACATTGCTAGAACACAAGCAGAAGCACACAAAGTTGCCTATGCATATCATGTTCAAAAAATAGAACCAACAATAGACATACCAGATGCCACAAAAGCTGCCAAACTCATACTGGCAGAATACCATGACTACCTGGATGTATTCTTGAAAAAGGCAAGTGAGAAAATGCCTGAAAGAAAACCATGGGACCATGCAGTAGATCTGAAACCTGATTTCATGCCAAAGAAGGGGCGTCTTATAAAGCTCAGTCCACAAGAGCAAGACGAAGTCAAAGCATTCGTCGATGACCAACTCAGCAAAGGGTACATCTGCCCCTCAAAATTGCCACAGACATCGCCTGTCTTCTTTATCCCAAAAAAGGACAGAAAGAAAAATATGGTTATGAACTATCAATACCTCAATGAAGGAACAGTGAAAAACAACTACCTGTTGCCTTTAATCTCACAAATCATAGATAAGCTAAAAGGAGCTAAACTCTTTACAAAAATGGATCTTTGATGGGGATATAATAACGTCCACATCAAAGAAGGTAACGAATGGAAAGGAGCCTTCATCTGCCACCTCAGGGCTTACGAACCCCTTGTTATATATTTCCACATGTATAACAGCCCAGCCACATTCCAACAGATGATGAACGAGATCTTCTCTGATATGGATGACATAATTATTATATATCTTGACAACCTCTTGATCTTCTCAAAGGATAATGATAGAAAGAAACATATCGAATTAGTACGTAGAGTTTTAGAAAAACTCTGGAACAACAATCTGTTCATTAAGCCCAAGAAGTGCTTCTTTGGAGTCACTAAAGTTGATATGCTGGGCATGGATGTCTCCAAACACAGTGTATCTATAAACCACGAAAAAGTGAAAGGCATGCAAGATTGGCCCATCCCTACCACATTGAAAGATGTAAGAAGCTTCCTAGGACTCGCAAACTTCTACCGCCATTTCATTGCCAATTATAGTCTCATTGCACGATCCTTACACGATTTAACAAAGAAAGATCAATCCTGGATCTGGAGAAAAGACCAACAAACAGCATTTGAGATGCTTAAAAAAGCCTTTATCTCAGCTCCGGTATTAGCATATCCAGACAACACAACTCCATATAGAGTCGAATGTGATGCCTCAAACTTTGCTGTTGGTGTAGTACTCTCAACTAAAATAGATGATAAATGGCACCCAGTATCATATATGTTACATAGCATGACCCCCGAGTAGCACAACTACACCATAGCTGACAAAGAGATGCTCGCCATTATTCTCACACTTGAACAATAGAGACACCACCTGGAAGGTGCACATCACCAATTTGAGATATGGACCAATCACAAAAACTTGCAATGGTTCATGAAAGTGCAGGATCTCAATAGACACCAAGCTCATTGGGCAATGTACTTATCTTGCTTCGATTACGTACTGGTAAATACACCTAGTACCTCCATGGGAAAAGCAGACGCACTCTCTAGACGAGAGGATCACATGATCAGGATCGAAAATGACAACAAAAACCAGACCATTATCCCCAATCATCATGTGCAGGTGATGCTTGATATAGCTCTCTTCAATAAGATAAAGAAGGAACAGACCAAATATAGTGAACCCGACAAATCTAAAGATCGTGACAGAATATGGTATTACAATGACAAGATATGGGTTCCTGCAGACCTTCGAAAAACTGTGATCATGATGTTCCACGACCACCCCTTTTTCAGACACAAAGGCATGGAAAAGACACAAGAATTCATATCGCATTACTATAGTTGGCCAGGAGCCAAAAACAACATCGAAACATATTGTAAAGCCTGCAACTGATGTGCTCAAATGAAACCAACCAATCGTGCTCCAGCAGAAAAACTCCAACTGTTAGAAATAGTAGAAGGACCTTGGAAGTCAGTATTAGCCGACTTCATCACGGGATTACCTGAAAGCCATAGCTTCAATAGCATCCTCATGGTAGTTGACAGATTTTTGAAAGAAGTCATCTTCATACCCACAAGGAAAACAGTTATGGCAAAAGAAACAGCCGAACTTTACAAAGATTATGTATGGTACCATCATAGCCTACCCAATAGCTTGGTCAGTGACTGAGGACCCCAGTTCACATCCCAGATGATGACGGACTTACTTAAACTATTAAAAATCAAAAAGAAGATGTCAACAGCATATCACCCACAAATGGATGGACAAACTGAATGTGTGAACAAAGAACTCAACCAGTATCTCTGCCTATACATCACTGAAAAACAAGATCAATGGGCAGAATGGCTAGCTCTAGCTCAGTTCAATATTAACAATACCAAATCCTCAGTAACTGGTTTCGCACCTTTCCAGCTCACAAAGAGCTTCACACCACATATCAGTTTTGAAGCCACTATAGTCAAAGCACCAGCTGCTAAAGAATTTGCCAACCAGATGAAAACCAACCTGCAACTAGCTAAAGAGAATCTAGAACACACACGCCATAGGATGAGTCAGCAAGCTGACAAACATCAATCCCATGCACCAGATTACAAACTGGGCAACCTCATATTATTATCCATGAAACATCTCAAACTCACTGAGCAACCTTCGAAGAAGTTGACCAAACAATGGATAAGACTCTACCAAGTCATTGACATATATAACAACACCATTAAACTATTGTTCCCTAAATCAAACTGTGCCCATAATATCGTAAATGTGTCATGAGTTAAACCTTACATAGAACCATTTGAAGGACAACTCATCCAATGTCCCAGACCAGTATCTGTTGATGATGAAGGAAACGAAGAATTCGAAGTGGAAAAAATAGTTGACTCCCACCCCATAGGTCGTGGCTTTCAATATCTAGTTTATTGGAAAGGATATGATGAATCCAATTGTACTTGGGAATCAGCAAGCAACCTTAAAAGATTGGCTAGCAAAGCCATTATGGACTTCCATAAATTAAACTCCACAGCTCTGCGAAAATTAAAAATGGCCTGTGCACTATTCGATTCCCTCTTCACAACTAAAATAGAAAACTTCACATCGGGTTCCACCATGGAATCATAGGCAATCTGGAATCTCGCCCATAGAAGGGAGGTAATGATATGAACCTCCTCTGTAACCTAACTTTTTCTATTTTATTCCCTTCATTTTCTTGATCATGTGACTTGATATTTGTCATATGATCAGTTATGTGACATCATATGACCTTATTCCTTATCAATGACATCATAGTCTAGGTCCACACGTGTTTACCTCATTCATGGGAATACTCTCACACTCGTGAGAACACTATAGCCATACATAGTATATATTAGTAAGTACCATCATAATAGTACTGGCCCTACAGTGGTCCGTGTGCACCATGTAAACATATATATACTTGCAATACAATGACCAGCAGACCTCAGTCTGTTCTGGTTAGATACCCACTAGCCTATACAGTTTCTCCCTCATAGTTTGTAATTATCGAGGTGACCTAGTCGTCAGGCTATTGGTCGCTTTCAGTTATCATTTATTTTTTGTATTTTTCATTTGTAAAACTTGATATTGGAGTCAAGTGAAATAATAGTCAAGTTCAGAATAAAAGTAGAGGCAAGCAAAGTTTGTTGTTGTTTTATAGAGAAGTAGTGGCATTAAAGTCAAGATGAAAGGAAATTTTGATAAAGAGAGTGAAGAGTGACTCTTGTTTGGATTGTTTTGAATTGCTTTTGAGTAGTCAAGTAGAATAGTAGTTGTCTAGCCTGGGATGGTAGTCAAGTCATATAAAATAATAGTATAAGCACAATGTCAACTAAAAAAGAAAGTGATATAAGATAAAAGCAGTTAGATTTTTGTTTTTGTTTATTTATTTACTTTCATTATTTGCATTTGTCAATATTGTTTATCTTGGTTAGTTTATTTTGTTTTTATCTATTTTGAGAAAAGATCAAGATTATTTGTTTGTATAAAAAGTAATGACATTGGGAGTGGAGTGAATTAATTGTTTCTTTGTTAGTATTTGTCCTAGTGGTGGTGTCATTTGGAAGGTGAGCAATACAAGCTGGGAGATATAAAAGGTTTCAAACTTGGTAGTCATGTGGAGAATGGTAGTCAATTGTCTGGATTGGAAGTCAAGTTTCAGTAGAATAGTAGTTGTATAGCACTGAAATGGTACTAGAGTTGCATAAAGTCATGCAATGGTTACCAGTCAAGTTTGGGGAGTGGAATCATGTGGAATGGTAGTCAAGTTGCCAAGTGAAATGGTCAAGCTGAGAGGGTTTTTTGTTTGTTCATAGTAGTCAAGTTTGAAAAATAGAGTCAAGCAGAAATAATAGTCAAGTTTGGAATAGTAGTTACATAGGTGGTTTGTAGAGGGGTTGTTTGGATTTGTTTGAAATGACTTGGAAAGGTTATTTAAGAGTTATTTTGGATTGTTTGAAGCATAAAAAGCTTATTGTTGTTATATTTGATGTGAAATGGTGGAAGAATTGTTTAAGCAAACAGAAGGTAAGGTGCAGATTATCTGTTGTTTTGGATTATTTGGACTAAAATAAGTATAGCAAGCTTGTTATTGCTTATTATTTGTTTGTATTTGTTTAGTCAAGTGGAAGAAAGATGTTTAGATCAAACTTGAGGCAGTGGATAAGAAGCATAGGTCAGATTCAGTAGTGATGAGTCAAGTGGAATATAAGTCAAGTTGATAGTCTGGAATGCAAGTCATGGAATACAAGTCAAGTCTGAGAAAAAGTTTAATAGAATAATACTCAGTCAATAAATCAAGTCAAGTCAATGAAATTTATTTGTTTGTTGATTTAACTAAGTCATACTCAAGTCTGGAATGGAAATCAAGTTTGAGAAATAAAGTCAAGTAAAAGAATAGTAGTTGTCTGGTCTAGAATGGTAGTCAGGTGGTATGGAATAGTAGTATGAGCACAATGTCAACTGGGAAAGAAGATGATATAAGATAAAAGCAGTTAGACTTTTTTGTTTTGTTTGTCTAGTAGTTTCATTGTTTGAGTTTGTCAGTATTGTTTATTTAGGATAGTAGTTCGTTTTCTAGTAAGCAATACAAGCTAGAAGATATAAAAGGTTTCAAACTTGGTAGTTTGTGGAGAATAGTAGTCAAGTATTTGGAATGGAAGTCAAGTTTTAGTAGAATAGGAGTTTTATCCAAGTGGAATGGTAGTCAAGTGTTTCAAGTTTGGAAAGTAGAGTCAAGTAGAAATGATAGTCAAGTTTGACTTGTTTGAAATTGGTTGAAATGAGTTGAAAGAGGATTTATTAGAGGATTATTTGTTGTTGTTTTGAATTATTTAAAGAACAAAAAGCTGGTTGTTATTTGTATTTGAAGTGAAATGACAAGGATAAGATGCAGATCATCTGTTGAATTGGATCATTGTTACGACTCTCCTCCATAACCTAACTTTTTCTATTTTCTCCTTTTCTTGATCATGTGACTTGATATTTGTCACATAATCAGTTATGTGACATCACATGACCTTACCTCTTATCGATGACATCATAGCATAGCATTACACATGGTAACCTCATGCATGGGAATACTCCCACACTCGTGAGAACCATATAACCATATATAGTATACATTAGTAAGTCTTATCATAGTAATACTGGCTCTACAGTGGTCCATGTGCATCATGTAATAGTATATATACTTGCAATATGATGACCAGCAGACCTCAGTCTGTTCTGGTTAAATTCCCCTAGCCTATACTCGCTCCTACTCATAGTTTGTTACTTGTTGAGGTGACCTAGTCATCTACAGCTTTGGGTTGCTTTCATAAGAACAGACTCCTCTATCTACCTCACCTCACTGGCACCATTATATGCCACCACTACCCACTTTACTTTATACCTCGTCATACACGGCTTCCAGTGTCAAGGGACTTGTCTCATTCATACTTGATTGCCAGAGTTAAGGCACTTGCTGTAATAGTTAGCCAGTTGTACTGTGACCACTGGTAGACTGCAACTACCACCTCCACTGCATGCATACACTCGTCTGGCGTAGTTTCCATTCACTTTGTCAGGGTAGACCTCATTCAAAAGGACCCTTCTGACCGCGGAAAAATAAGGATTCATCCCTTAGCGCATATTGGGTCAGTGCAGTGGAGCATACCATGCAAACCTCGCATTGTGATATCTATGAGTTAAAGAGTCACAGCCTCAGAGAGCTAAATTTTCAGCCATAGCCAGGCAGTACCCAGTTCCTCCTTCTACCCCCGACACTTGCGGAGATAGTGTGCAACTGCAACACATACAAGTTTTTATTTTTAGCTTCCCCCTAGTGTATGGACTTCTCCGACCTCTACAATGATGACTGAAGAGCTCTATGAAACAAAAACTACAGTGCCATTTCCAGTGACATCTCAGAGCATGTTGCGAACATTGTCGTAACCTAACTTTGCCCCTAGTCTAGGGTTCCCCATCGGGCTTTCCCCCTTTCAAGACATAGCTGCGCGCTTATCCCCAGTGCTTCTCCCTCGGTCACATGACAGCTAGACGCTGGTCATCACGTGACACTATTGTCATCCAAGTATTTACTATTGTTTACCTTTTTATAGACACCTGGCCTCTTCACCTTTCATCAGCCGATGATCTCATCATATTGATCTCTGCATCTTGTATCTTGATAGATCTCGATTGCATCTCGATCTTCCATTCATATATCTATAGATCTGCCACACCTCATGGTACGTGGCCCTCTTTCATTGTTCTCACGGTCCCTGGCCTCGTGCTGCCACACCACGTTGTTGCCTTACAGCTTTATCTATACCCTTATAGTATGTGCCGGCCCTCATGTCATGGTCTGTGCACCCTGTAGCATAGTATATATAGTATGGAATCCCCGAGACAAGACTCCCCAGTCTTGTTATACTCGGTTTACCTCCTAGTCTCCTTTGAGACTCCCTAGTGAGCTAGATACCGTGTGTGACTACTTCAAGAGTCTCCACTTATCTTCAAGTCCACCCTCGTATCGGAGGTATCCGTAGGTTGTAACCCTACAAGCAGTCCTCGATAGACGCGTATCCCAGCGCGTATCCCCTTTCTTAACCCTACTTCTTTGACCACTCGATAGCTACCACTTCAGAGCACCTCCCAATCAACAAAGACTTCGACCCCAATGATATCATAGTCCACAACATACCTTACACAATAGAATTTGCCCCAAACTTTTCTCAGTGGCTACAAAATGAATTCCTTGAACACTGCCTCAACAAAGCTCCTATCCTAATAGACGACACCCTTGATTTTTACCAATCCCACATAGAATTCGATTACAATGTCTGATCTCTACAATTTGCTGGACCCTCTCACCTCAGAAATGATGACATCAACCATGAGCAGCCGTCACCTTGGCTCCTCAACAAATAGCGGGCACCGACTCACAGATCAGCTCGCCTCACTCAACAAGCTATTGCAACAAACAATGGATCAATTAACAGTGGTGGAACAAAGAAACTGCAACCTCAAGGCCCATCTGGACCAAGAAAGAGAGGAAAGGGACGATGATCACCCATCCGCAAGTAGCTTTGATGAACCGAAATCAAAGCAAGCAAAGGTAGTCAAAGACCCTGGCCTCTTCAATGGCAGTTACAACAAATTTGATGAGTGGTGGACCAAGATGCTGGTCTTCCAAGAAACCAACTTGTCAATATTTGGAGAACAATGCTTTGGAGGACAGAAAGACTGGAACCTCACAGTCTTCTTAAGAATTGGTGTCAAATCTGGAGAAAAGGACAAAAACAGTGCCGGAGCATGGGCCCGCACCGAGATCAAGAAGTGACATGATAACAATAAGCCATGGCTCTCATTGGGCCAGATCGAAAAACTGCTGAATGACTGTTTCCAAATCGGGAATGAAAAAGAAATCGCCACCAGACAATTAATAGCTCGAAAGCAGGGTCATAATGAAAGGACTCAAGTTTTTCTCACCCAATAGCTCGCCTTATACAACCCAGCTCAGATCAAAGAAGGCACAGGCGTCATGTTACTTGAGCAATCAGTCCAACAAGACATAGTCTGACATATGTTTATGCAACAAGAAAGGCCCACTGGCCTCTACAACTTTATTGCCGTGGTACAAAAATATGCCAATGCCATTGAATCATTCGAATCCCAGTTCCAAACGAACCAATCCTGCCATGATCCAAATGCCATGGATATAGATCACACCACCACCCCCAACAACCAAGAAGAAATAGGCTGTTCAACTCGGGGCTGCTACAATTGTGGCAAAGAAGGCCACCTCGCGAGAGACTGCAAAGCCAAGAGTATGGCTTGCAATGAATGTGGGTTTAGGAGAGGCAGACACTGAAAGAAATGTTTGCAATTCAAAAGTAAGAAAGTACGTGCTGCAGAAGGAACTGCACCATCAAACCAATACACTGTACCCTCCACCCCACTCGCAACCCTCTCAAAACCCAGACCAACTGGGTAACCGAACTGGCAAGCCGCGATTCGCAGAATGGACTTTAAT
>JBBPMT010000233.1:1949-15712 GCA_038090455.1 Garcileccinum viscosum
GGCGGATCAAAAGGGTTATATCAAAGTATCGACTCCGCAGCTCTAAAATCAAGATGAATTTAGCACACGTTATCGGTACAATACGAATAAAATGGACTCACCATGAATCCGTGGGTCAGGGGAGTTCTCCATGCTTGATAGCATTATCTCAAATGCTTCGAATGCTTCCTTGTAACGCCCTATGCTGTGCAGCACGGCATGTCTTCTTTTGTGCCCTTCGTAAGACGATGGGTCGCGCTCAACAATCTAATCATACTATCAATGCTATCAACTTGGCCCCATGTACACATCAATCCATACCTTGGTAATATTTACAAGTTCATCTTGCAGAAAACCACCTCGAGCCTTGCAACATTTGACGGTGATGTCATTCATGTTCGTCGGGAAAAGTGAGAGCGCGGTCGAGTAGCATCTGATGGCCATGTCGTGGTCGTTCGATTCCATTGCTGCATTGCCCCCCTTTTCTAGCTTGTCGACGCAGCGTCGTTGGAAATCTGGAGAGGTTCTCAGCCATTGAAATCTCAGCATCGTCACTATATTCACGCACCCAGTTCCCATTGTGATGAATCGACGGGAGCGAGGGCATCTTCTGATACCTCACACTGCATTTTTCGGAAACAATCGATCGCCTCTGCAATGCGGTTGTCCCCTTCGAAAATATCACAGATAGCCTGATAAACATGAAGTCTTGGGAGCTTAAACTGAATGAAGTGTAAGTTACGATCACCATGCAGCGCTGAACGACCAGATAAACCATACATTGCTTGCGGCACCCAACACCTCATTTGCTGAGTAACGACTCAGTGCCATTCTCGACCATCCCATCAGCACGCCTTCCGGAGGCGAGCGAGCGAGCGACAACACGGCAGCGTAAGCTGAAAGTGCCTCGTCACGTTTCCCAGAACTCAATGCCTCATCGCCCATTGCCTGAAGCCTTGACACACATCGTTCCGTGAATTCTGATAGAAATTGAATATGCTATACTACGATATGACTTGCAAACTCACGTTCGAGCCAGCCAATGATGGATTTGTTGTGCTTCAGATTGTCAGTCATCATATTCGCAACCTCGAGAAGAGACTGTGCGGCGTCATAGATGCGACCGTGGGCATATGCAGTTTCACACTCATGCTTCTTGTCGTGTACATGAAGCGCGCTTTGAGACGCATTAACCTGCTCACAGAGTTCTTGGATGGTTTGGTCTAGGAAGTCCACTTTGTGTGCTATTGATAGGGATACTGACAACAGGTGAGAAATTTATCACTTGGAAATGATGTTGGCGTACATGGGCACGGTTTTTGCGGATCAAGCTCTGCGCGGAGTAGCGCAAACGTCTCGCTTGATTGAACAACCGCGCCTCGACACACGACAAGCACAGCACTGAGTTCTCGGACTGAATCGTCTAGATGAACAATTTCGCGATCTAATAAAAGAGACTATCAATAACACGGGATTGGGAACTGTCAGAACTTACTCGAACTCTCGTTCTGTGCCTGAAGGGATAGGATAGTGCCATTGAGCCTCTCTTTCTCCTGATAGGATGTATCAAGCTCGTTACGAAGTTCTCGAATGGTTTGCTCGAGATTTGCTGTATGATACTCTGGCGTTAAAGAACATCAATATAACGGAATCCTTGATGGCGAGAGGAACGTGCCAGAGCGTTCATTGCATGTGCGAAGCGACTGGATGATTTCATTGAGCCTTTCTTTTTCCTGGTTGGACGTGGCAAGCTCGTTGTGGAGGTTCGCTATCTCGTCCTCTAACGAGAAATTCTATAAGCATGACAGACTCGGAGAGTGACGGTTTTGATAAGCGCACTTTGGTTTGCATTCTCTGTACGTAGGGACTTGACCGTGTCATTGAGACCGGTGTTTTCAATCCTCAAGTGCTGATTTTCTTGTTCTGATAGTATCTGTTGCATCTAGGACAACCCGGTAAGGATGGAATCCTGCAGGAGTACATATAGTCACTCACAAAGTTATGGTTGTCGGGTGAGGGAAGGAGATCGCAAATCTTCCGAAGTGTCACGGTCTTTTCACCCGCGGTCGCAATGTTACCGTTTGGAGAGATGTCCATGAACCAGACGGGATGAGAATAGGTGATGGTGGACCCAATTTGTTGACATGTCGTAGTATCCCAGAGAGAGACGGACGAGTCAGCGGAGGCTGCGATGACTTTATCATTCCATGCCAGTGAGATACATCTTGGTTCGTTGCTGCTGTGGATGCGCCATTTCGTGAGCGTCTTCTTGGCAGACACGTCAAAGCAGTGGATGTCGCCGTCGTGAGACAAAGCAAAGAGGAGCGAGTTGACATGGCTTGCCCACGCGAGCGCCCCATTCGAGAGCGAGTTTACTTGAACCGGAAAGTTTGCGAGGAGGCGTCCATTGCTGCTGTCATAGACCCGAACTGATTCACACTTCCAAGTGGCGGCGGCGAGCCGCCGTCCGTCGGGAGAGAATTTGACGGCGACCACCCAGTTGTCGTGTTTCAAAGGGCGGAACACCTGCTCGCCCGTCGCCAGCCACCAGACACCGAGCGTCGAGTCGTTCGACCCGCTCGCTATTCTCGACCCATCGCTCGAGATGTCCACCGCGTCGACCAACTTGCTGTGTGCTTGCACCTCGGCCACCTTTTCGTTGCTCGTCGTGTCCCACGTCATCAGCTGTCCGCTCGTCATCGCGCTCACTATCCACCTGCCATCTTGTGAAACAGCCAGACCGCAAATGGCTCTTCCAGCGTTAATCGGCTGCCCCACCTCCTTGCCATCCTCCACTCTCCATCGTCGGATCATCTTTTCCAATCCTCCGCTCACGACATGCTCCCCATGGCCATCAGAGAGAAATCCAACAGAAAGAACTCTATCTTGGCTTGGGAGGATTTCGACTGGATTTGCGCCAGCCATGTCGTTGAAGATGCAGTCGAATTTTTCATTCAGTCCCTAAGAATTTTATCAGTAGCTCTCTTTTGCTGGTTGTTGATGCTCCCACCTGCCTATTCTCATCGAACAAAAGGTTTTTCGCTCTAGCATCTGCTACTTTTGTTAGCGTCCTACATGGATGGCTTTATCTCTACCTCCACGTATTACTCACCGTTCTTCCGCCCTTTGCGCTTAGGAAACATATTGGACCAGGCTCCAGTGCGATGGATGTCTGGCTGCTCAAGCGCTCACCCTCAATGGGTTATCACCGCATGTGCTACACGTGCATGCTCATCCACTCTCACGCCGTTACCCCATGCCCTGGGTGTTCGCTTCTATCCACATCAAGGAAATAATTTGCGTCTCGCTCTTTCGCGGAGGCGGGATCAAGTCCATGGAACTCGTGAGTGACATGACCCTACAAATTTCCGGCGAATTCAGCTCACACATCCAGCTTGCCCTGATTTTGGGGAGGACCTGCAGTTAAAGCACCGCCCCCAATTTAAAGTTGGTGCAGAACCAGAAGAAAGTGATCACGCTCAAGGATCCGTCGAGGGCACTTCCGGTCGGACAGACCCTCGTCGTGCTTAAGTTGCGGTATGAGGGCTAGGACGAAAGCTATGCACCTCTCTCGAGTGAGCGTCTAATTCTCCTGTGTTCCTTCCTTTGCTGGGCTTATAACGCATCCCCTGCCATGCGTAGTCGACTACGGGTCATTGACATAACGATAGCACGCGGTGCGAGGCCAATGCCAAATAGAAGAATGTGACTACCATAAGACAACACGATCTTGATACCGCTCTCAACTGAATTTATCTGACCGTCTCTCGCTTGTGTCCGGCACAAGTCCAAACTGGTTGCTCAACCCACACCCACTTGAGTAGATGGTTCTCCAAGTCTCGATGGACGGACGCTCAAGTCTAGCGTCAGCGGGGACGATGTCAGGGCACATGGGGATTTGGCGGGAGTTAGTGATACTGCTCCACCTCAGGCTACTACGGTTAGGTTGATCAAGCTATTTGCATACGAGACGAAGAATTGATCTATCGTGAACTAAAGAAGTCTAGGAGCTAGGACTGGGGTGCGGTCAAGTTTCGCAGTTATCATTGTATCCTGCCTCTACATACTCTTCTGAAACGACACTGGAGACATGGAAAAGGTGACTATTGAAAGCACACCTTCGGGCATGGTTCCGAGGATGCATTGAACAATATAGGTTATTCTCGACAGGCAAGATGGTGGTAAGATCAGAATTATCCTTAGTCAATCCGACAACTTACCACATCCCTCTACATTCCAAGTCCCTGAGTTGAATTGACTGGGCGTGGCATTTATTCTGAGGAGCAGATACAGCCAGCTCACTACCGTTCTTACGCATCGCAGTCTCCACTGCCTCTTTCTCCTGTATTACACCATGCAAGGGATCGAGAACAAGCGGTTTCATACATTGCGTCTTGACCTTGCATGAGGAGCTACTCCCAATTTAACGGGGGAAAAAACGTCCTTCGCAGCGTCCCGAAGGTGCTAGATCCTCTTCAGCGAAAGTCAAAGGATTCCATGCAGCGGAGGAGATGCGAACCGAGGCGTTGGCTGGCTCGGTCAAGAACTCTATCATGTTCAACGCGTATGACATCAGTTCACTGTATTTAGAAGATGAAATAAAATATGCATGCCCTTCCCGTGGATAACGTGGTCATTTGTTCGAAGTCAAACTCGCTGTCTTCATCTCGAACGAAGCCAAAGATGATGATAGACTGGATGTGAAACCACAAAGTTACACCTTCAACAATGACTACGCCAACGGGTAGTGTGTTTCGGCGGGTTTTCAGGCTAGAAGGCCCTCCGGGGAAGTGTTGGCTGGGAGTAAGGGGAGTGGGTGTCCATTAACGTCCATCCGTGCCTTTGAAGGGATTCATCTCAGGAGAGCTTGCCAAATGCTACAAACGATTACGTCAGGTATAAGGTCTGGTTCCTTCCACTCTGCTCGCGTCCACGTTGTCTTCTGGGGATGCATTGTTTTCGCTGTGGTATGTGATTGTGTCCCATGCACCACCAAACCCCATAACGCTCACAAGAGTCACAACAGTTGGAAGGCGCGGGTGCAAAGTATTCCTAGGACTTCCTTTCTTCCATTGAGCAATGACAGGGAAATTTTGGGCGCAGTTCGCTTATTATACTGGAAATCCAAGTGCTGTATCTCAGGCGGGGTTGGGATCCGGAGGGACTCGCTAGCAAGGCAATTATGTGGATTTTTCGTCTGTTCACTCCTTGTTACTAGTGCTGACTTCCCGGTTGGTCCTTGATAGATTATTGAAGATGCCACTTCAGGCCGGTAGGCGCACACGAACCAGTGATTAATATTCATGGACGAGTTTGACATATGTCGTTACAGTAATATGTTTTTTTTTGGCATCACACATATAATCATGTTTATCACCAGTGCTTCAACAGACCGGCATGGTCGAACTCTTCCGAGCCCCACCGAAGATCACATTTACTTCTATGTCAACGGATGATCTACTAGTAACCTCCACTTGGGATGTAAGCCACCAACCCCTCAAATTCTCGTGATCGCTCGAGGGGCTCAATGAGGTGTCAGGCACCCAGTACAAGGCGCAAAATAGACGAGATGGACACGGGCTTACGCCGGGTGGGGGGATTGCCAAGCGCACGACGCGACACGTTTCACGTAGTTGCGTACGTATATCAGAAGTCGAAGCAGGGAGCAAGACGATACGGCAACCACACCACCGGGGACTTCTTCTAGTTGTCATTTATCAAAATATCAAGTCTTCTTCGAAGAAGTGTATGAACCAGCTGTCTAATCGTGATCACTGCTCCATCGAATCCGACTTGAATTTATCCCCAGGAAATGCCGTTCCGTGCGAAGGAAATGTCAGCGTCTGCCAGCTAGTTCATATGCCGGACTTAGTCATTTCCTCCGGTTCCGCATAGCCGAACGAAGTATACTGCTAAGTTCGCATCGAACATTTACTTCGATGGTGATAAATTTCGGGTATGTCACGCTGACTATCCCCATTACACGCAACGATCTTCCTCCGAGAGCTCAGAAGCATTCTTCACGTTAGCGCGATTAGTGTCTCACTGGCAGATAGTCGGTTCAGCATAAAATAACCTGAAGAAGAGATGAGTGGCTGGCTGCTACCCGTCGAAGGACACGCGACAAGATGAAGACGAACAATTTCTACTGCCTGGATCGCATCTTGTGTCTTTTTCTGAGCCCGCTATCATCACTAGTTAGGGCCACTGTTGACCATCTAGGCGTCCGTGATGATTCGCACTTCTCTCTCGAGGCAAGAGGGTCCAACAGCGATGGCTCCCTTCCCATCCACAAGATTTCAAACGCGTCGATCGAAGACCGGATAAATGATCTCCTGCCGATAATGACTATACAAGAAAAGGTCGCGCAGCTGCAAGTGTCATCGTTTTCTCTTCTTCATGTTGTATACATCGTGCTCAAACTAGTGAGGTTTTAGCATTCAAGGTGATATCGATGGGTGGATGAACATGACGGACCCGCTGGACGATACACTCACGCATGATCAGACTGGTCTGATATGAGGTGCCCCCTTGCCTTTCCGACTGGTCATTGAGCGGTCATTTCATTACCGCAGGAACAAACGATGGCCACCAAGGCGGGAGCTATCTGGGCTGGCTATCTTGCTCCTTGGGACAAGATAGCTTACGCCATCACGACCGGACAGAAGTACTTGATGGAGAACACCACCCTCGGTATACCTGCCATCATACAGTCTGAGGGTCAGACTTCCCATCTATCCCATGGAAAGTTCTGCTTCACATTATCAGGCAGGTCTTCATGGGTTCACGAACAACGGGACAATATGGCCATCTCCAATCGGCCTCGCCGCATCTTTCAATGCTCCACTGTTGCAACAGGCTGCCAGCACGATCGCGACAGAAAGCTTGGGATACTCTCAGTTGTTTGCACCCGTTCTCGACTTGTCCCGTGAGCTCCGCTGGGGTAGAGTAGAAGAGAATTATGGCGAAGATCTCTTCCTGTGAGTATCTCCACTCTTCTTTGTCGACACGTTGGTGTATGGTTTCCTCATGGGTATATGTGTCGTATTTCAGAACAAGTGTGATGGGTCGCGCGTACGTGACTGGTGTCCAGTCTGGCCGCCGTCGTAACGTCGGCGAGAATGCTATCGCTCGGATGGCTGCAACGTGCAAGCATTTTACGGCTTTTGGTAGTCCACAGGGGAGGATTGTACGTCGATTTTTAATTTTTATTGGATACATCATTGGGTTTAAATCGAGAACATTAGGAACCTTGCACCCGTGAGTGGAGGTGTGCGTGAGCTGCGGACCTACTATCTCAAGCCATTCCACTATGTATGTATGGACGCGCTCTCGATAATGACCGCCTATTCAAGTTACGACGGGGTTCCCAAGGTCGCTAACAAACGTAAGTTGCATCCCGATCTTCATCTTCTTGGATGAGTGACTGAATGTCAGCGTAGACCTGCTCACCGACGTTGTAAGTCTTCAAATGTTTGATTCGCGGTGATATCATACCTGACCATAAAGCATAGCTTCGCAAGGAGTGGGGTTACAAGTACTTTGTCACCACCGACGTAGGCTCCGTGGACCTCTTGATTAATATGCACTAGCTTTGCCCAAATAGAGAATGTGCCGCTAAAGTCGCGCTCGAGAACGGACTCTGGTGAAATGGGTGGTGGGACTTACACATACCTCACGCTACCAGGTTTGTAGCAATCTTGTTTCACTTCCGTTGCCGGTCGCTAATTGGAATGCTAGATCAGATTGAAAACGGAACGGTGGATGTCGAATATCTCGATGAAACTGTCAGAACTGTCCTCAGGACTAAGTTCGCCCTTGGACTCTTTGAAAGTATGTCCAGTCACAACGTGATCTCACAGTTGGACTCATGCAGGTTGTTTAGACCCATATCCTTACCCTGATTATGCCTCCACGCTGCGAACACAGGCTACCAGAAAACTCCTCCACCAAATGGAACGAGAGGCCATTGTTCTGCTTAAAAACAAGAACAGTATCCTTCCATTGAGCACCGATATTGGTTCCATCGCTCTCATCGGGCCACAGTCTGACAGGGTCTCGGTGAGTACTCTCCTCATTTTCCTCCATCTCTACGATTCTTTTCCAATGTCAACCCAACATTACTAGTTTGGCGACTATGTATTCTTCAATGCAACCGAAAACGGAATGTCCCCTCTACAGGACTTCGACCTGTTCCTCACCAACAAGTCCGCCATAATCCATCACGCCGAGGGTTGCAAACTATGGTAGAATGACCAGTCGGGATTCGCCGAGGCAGTCTCGGCGGCGGAAATCTCGGAGGTTGCAATCGTCATGGTTGGTACGTGGTCGCTGGACCAGACAATGTTGTGGGCACCAGGAACCAACGCGACAACTGGCGAGCACGTCGATCTGTCGGATTTGAGTCTTGTGGGGGCACAGTTTGAGTTGGTACAAGCTATCCAAGGTACCGGGACACCAACGATCGTGGTGTTTGTGAGTGGCAAGCCGGTGACGAATCCATGGATTCAAGAGAGTCAGTGGGATCAGTCTTCTCGTTTGTTGGCCTGAATTTGCTTATCGTGCGTCAGACGTGGATGCGGTGATTCAACAGTTTTACCCGGGTGAGCTGGGTGGCCTCGCAATCGCCGAGGTCATTTTTGGAGCTATCAACCCATCAGGTACGTAGGTTACGGGGGCATAAATGTTCTTCAACAAGTGTTTCGGTGCATATATACAATGGTCTGACCGTTGTATTCGGAAGGCAAACTTCCTGTCTCATTCCCGAGAAGCGTCAATACGGCGCCCGCGTTTTACAACTACATCAAGGGCGCGCGGCCGATCGACCCTGGCATTATATACCCAAATGATTTGCTTCTTTTCGGACATCAGGCAAGATTGCTTCTTGCGCTTTTCTCCTTTGCTTCTTGACACAAGCTTTTCCTAGTATGTCCTCGATACGCCCATCCTTATGTAGGGCTTTGGACATGGGCTAAGCTACACAACATTCAACTAGTTTGTCGTGCCATATCTCATCCTGGTTGAACCCAACTCATTTGTTCATTATGATGGATACATGTTTTAATCCCTCAGCACCAACCTGAAGTTGTCTAGTTCAACGATCGGAATACACGACGATTTCGAGGTGATTGTGACTGTCCATAATAACGGCTTGGTGGATGGAAAGGAAGTCGTTCAGGTCAGTTCGGAGCAATGATACATACATTGACACATGTTCGAACAAGTCTAATATAAATATGAATATGTAGGTTTATATGACGGATCTCGTCAGCTCTGTCGTCTCGCCGAACAAGCAGCTGATTGGCTTTAGCAAGGTGAATATTCTGTAAGTCGTTTCCACGGATCTCATGCTCGTCTATCTCTTTTGTCGCTGACACCGTGGACTGTAGTGCTGGACGGTCGGAAATGGTGCGCATTACAATGAAGTCGAGTCAGCTCGCTATATGGTCGCTCAGGCAAGTAGCTCCCCACTTTCCATTAAGCCGTCCTAATCTCACTCCTCTCTCTAGCAACGAATGGGTTGTCGAACCGGGCGATTTCGAGATATTTGTCGGTACAAGTGAGGAGGTGTACTTGAACACGACTCTCACCGTACACTCATAGTGAAGAATGAGTCATGCACTGGATTGCAAAATGCGCTCTCAGATTTCCGGACGATGGTGTGATCAACTATCAAATAGATATGCACCTTTGCTGTTGTTGCTGCGTCCCTGGGCCTGGATATTTCATGTGTATGCTGTATGCATACGATGTTGTACATACTATTGGTTCAACGTAGGTGTCCATGTCACTGACGTTCTATTGACCTGGGCCTTGAGGCGCAACTAATTGCTTGAGCTCATCAGTGAGTGTCTGAATAGTCGGGCTCCAAACGTTGATTCCATGCAGATCTATTAACTGAGTCCGGACGGCCATGCACAAAGACACAACTAGCTTCACGTCATGCCCAGGTGTTACGATTTCGTAAAATTTACTTGACGCAGCCAGCGGTAGCTGACCCCCAAATTTCCGTGGACCAAGGGGAAAGAGCCGCGGATAACATCACACCCACGAACACTCGAGATTCTGATAGGGCCGTCGCGGGCAGAAAGACTCACGTAGATTGCCCGTATTCTTGTTTTACATAACACACACAGTACACATATGACTAATACCCACACCCTTGAACTCACGCACGTCCATGAGGATCGAGCGACGGACGACCAAACGAAGGCTGTATAGCATACGTCAACGAAACAAAAAAGAAGACAAGACAACTGCTCACTGTTGGCGCAGGCTTGTTGTCCAAAATTGCATCGATCTTGTCCAGAATCTCGGGTGTCAACTTCGGGATAACGTCCAGTGCCTTGAGGTTGTCGAGAACCTGCTCAGGCTTGGTAGCGCCCAATATCACCGTGCTCGTATTGGGGTTCTTAGCCACCCATGCCAACGCAAGGTGGGTCACGGAGCAACCGAGTTCTGTGCGTATATGCACGGTAAGACATGGTTCTGCTCTAGACCTCGGTGGTTTCCCACACGAGGAAGGCGAACAATGAATCGAGTGACGAACCTGTCTCTGCAAGCTTTGTGAGCTCTTGGACCTTTCGGATCTTGGCGTGGCCCTCCTCTTCGGTGAGACTCCGGAGGGTGTCCTTGAAAAAGTCCGAGTGCGTAGCAAAGCGCGAATTTTCCGGGATGCCATTGTTATACTATACATATATGGAGATGCACAGCGAGAAGGCGTATCGGCCTGATGTTAATCCGCCGATCAGAAACGCAAAGTTCCATTGACATACCTTTCCAGTGAGCAGACCACTAGCCAACGCCGACCACACTGTAGTGCCGATGGCGTATTTTTTGTACAGGGGAGCGTACTCCCTCTCAGGACGCTCGCGGTGCAACATACTATGGTAGTTCTCAGTGTCTAAACCCTCCCCATGTATCAAGGACGTACTGATGCTGGCATTGCTCGGCGATGGGAGCAATGAGGTTGAGCTTGTCAGCGACATCTGCAATACGAAATCGATCATCAAGAAGGATTTCATCGTTACGCGGTATGGAT
This sequence comes from Garcileccinum viscosum, assembly GCA_038090455.1. Taxonomy (NCBI): domain Eukaryota; kingdom Fungi; phylum Basidiomycota; class Agaricomycetes; order Boletales; family Boletaceae; genus Garcileccinum; species Garcileccinum viscosum. The sequence goes on from JBBPMT010000233.1 coordinate 12,970, forward strand.
TGCACGCACGGTATGCTTCTTCAATATCACGGGCAGACCATTCCGAGGTCGCCCAGTAGAAGGCCTAAGTAGCAGACAAGAGGAGTTGAGGCCCTCGATCGTGACATACCATTGATATGACATATATGCTCACCCAGCCCTTTTCGATCACATAGTTGAACGCGCGGACGATCTCCTCCATGGGAGCTACCAAGTGGATGAGCGAATTGAAACGATAACACTATATTGATAACTCACTCGAGTAGTCCGGACGGTGGGCGAAGATGACATCCACGTAGTCGAGGCCTAAACGCTCGAGGGATGCTTGGGTGCCTTCGATGATACTAAGATAAGGGGAGTGTGAACTCGCCGCTTGTGAATATCTAACAAATTGAGGACTCACTGTTTTCTAGACAGACCGGTGTCATTGGGACCAGAACGGGTACCGAAAAACAGCTTAGTCGTAATGACCATGTCGGTTCTACGGTAACCGAGCTCCTTGATCACACGACCCCTGTGCATGCATATGTGGGTGAGCAGAACTTGCGCAAAAGAAACCAGAAGGTTTTACGGACATTTCTAGTTCTGAACGACCCTTGGCGTAGCCTTCGGCCGTATCAAACATGTTGATGCCGTTTTCGTAGGCGACTTTGATAATTTCCTGGAAATCAGAACAGAACCCAGATGTCAGCGGCCATGAAAATAAGATAGTCACATTCGACGATAACGACCTCCTCCAGATCGCTTATCAAAAATCAAGTCAACTCGCCTTGACCGGATCACCAGTGACGGTGCCTCCCAAAGTCAACCCTGCGAAGCGCGGCAACGGTGACCACGATTAGATCATTCGAAAACTTCTATTTGGCCAAGCCACTCACAACTACCAAGCGAGAACACAGGGACACGCAAGCCGCTCGGGCCGAGGCGACGGAACTGCATACCCTTGGGATCGAATTCATACTGAACGTTAGACATAGCTTGAGCAGAGCAGAAGAGTGTAAATCGGTGAGGAGTGGGTGGGACGGCGCCTGAGAGGTGGGCAGAAGACGATCGGACTTGGATTTATATAGGATCCCTTCCCTTTCCCACCTCTCCGAGTCTCTCTCTACATTATAGCACCCCATCGGCCCGGCGAGTGAGCCCATGTGGGCGACCAGATGACCAAGGAAAAAAATGCCACAGTGTTCATGTCTGTGAATCGAAGTGGCCTTGAGAGTAGGGAACAACGACATGAGCTGTAAAAGATCATGTGCAAGCATTTTATCAGGGCACCGGCGCCCCGCTCCTTCTCATCGCTTCTCCATCTAGACGCCGCCGTATCGTGTGGAAGAAACCACACCCTCAACATTGAACACGCTGACTCCTCACGAATGAAACGTCCGCGGACTTTTTTTTTGAATAGCAGCATCATATCGACGGAGCTCCACCACCCGTGCTATTTTATCTCGTCACGATCAGTTATACTATACATTCTCGGTGAGCCTCTCATAATAGTTCATTCATGATTAGCTCATATCTCCATCATCACGTCGCCCAAAAATATAAATGTCCTCGTGAGTGATTCACAAGCGACCCAATGGGTCGAGGGGTGGACGGCCAAAGGTGGGCTGAAGTATGTTTAGGTTGGTTTGCTCCCTAAAATCAGAATTTACATACCGGTGATGCCGGTCGGTTGTCCAGGATGTTCTCGATCTTATCCAAGATCTCCGGCGTCAACTTGGGAATCACCTCGAGTGCTTTCAAGTTGTCGACAACCTGCTCAGGCTTGGTCGCACCAAGGATGACGGTGCTGGTGTTGGGATTCTTGGCGACCCAGGCCAAAGCCAGATGAGTGACAGAACATCCGAGCTCTATGTGTATTCCAAGATAAGATGCGAAGGCGATCATGATTTTTTCGATTAACCCACCTTGTTCGGCAAGTACTGTGAGCTCTCTGATCTTCCTGATCTTCGTAAGACCCTCCTCCTTCTGAAGACTGTCCACTGTCCCTTTGAAAAAGTTTGAATGCATTGCGAACCGTGTACCCTCGGGGACGCCGTCGTTATACTGCAACAATGAACGAAAATATCCCGAATATTTCTTGTGACCATACCTTCCCAGTCAGCAAACCGCTCGCGAGAGCAGAGAAGACCGTGGTACCGAGCTCATATTTCTTGTACAGTGGGCTAAATGAAGTTTTGAGTCAACACACCTGCGTGGCATCATAACAACACCGTACCGATATTCCTTCTCAGGACGCTCACGATGGAGCATGCTGTACAAGACATCAGGAAGGATTCTGGAAATGAAATAACAACGCACTTGTGCATGCACTGCTCAGCAATCGGTGCATGTAAACCTAACTTGGTGGCAACATCTGTATACCAGGTAAGCACTCAGCGCGGCTTCGATTCCGATGTACTTGCGGTGAGCCTCCTCAATCTCGTACGCGGACCATTCAGATGTTGCCCAGTAGTGAGCCTAAAGAATAGCGGTCGGATTATGGTTTGATGGGCAGAGCCCTAGAAACGTACCCAGCCTTTCTCAATGACCCAATTGAAAGCACGGACAACCTCTTCCATAGGTACTATTGACCATAATAGCATCGTCAATTGCCTTTCCACGATCACATAACCTTACCCGACGCATCTGGCCGGTGAGCAAAGATAACATCGACATAGTCAAGACCAAGGCGTTGCAAAGACTCCTTGGCTCCCTCGACGATGCTGTGAATGTATAAGTAACAGGAAGAGATGTCCGGTATACAATACATCAACGCACTGCT
>JBBPMT010000234.1:0-21142 GCA_038090455.1 Garcileccinum viscosum
GTATTGCCAAACATAACCACATAACACTTGTTTTTAATGTTTTCACTGAAAGGTGCAAAACTGTTGCAATGCTATTGTTGTTTTGAAATGGGTGTATCTTGACAGTGTGTGAACATAATCACATGACACAGGAGGCAATGTTGTAGCCAAGGGTTTGCTCTTTATTTGTTCTCACCAAAGCGAAGTGAAATTCCCACAGGTGATTGCGGGGCGCTTCACACCCCGGTTTGTGGTTAGGCATTGCAACAGTTTTGCACTTCACTGTAGATAGCAATTCCGACTCCTTTTCTGTATTTAGCATTGAATCTACCGAAACGGTAATCTCCAAAAAGGAGCATGGTCACCAGGAAGTGATGCTTAATTCTGTTTTTAAAAATAAAAATAATTCTCCCTTGAATCCAAACAAGAAATGAGTGCACACCCTTAAGCCACTCAGAGAGTTATTCATAAAAATTGACATAATCACAAAAAGCACAAAAACAGCAGTAAATGCCCTGCTAGACAGTGGAGCAACCAGCATATTCATTGACACAACATGGGCAAAGAAGGAAAGGATTCCTTTGCAAAGTCTAGAACAAGTTGTACCAGTTTACAATGTTGATGGAACTATAAATTCAGCCAGTGGCATAGCATATGCCACCACCCTCATCATAGATTACAAAGGACACCATGAGAAAATACAAGCAGATGTTACAAACCTAGGAAAAAACCAAATGATCCTAGGATATACTTGGCTCCAAGAGCACAACCCTTCCATTGATTGGATCAATGGAATCGTCACCATGGATTGCTGCCTGCCATCATGCGCAGCTTTACACCATAGCTACATCAATAGGATGGAATCGCATGAGCAAGCATACGGTTACCACATCGGTAGAATCAATAATGGCAAATACAAACCAACTGACGCACAGGATGCCAAAAAACTCATACCATCAGAATACCATGACTTCATAGATGTTTTCTCGAAGAAGGCAAGCGAAAGGATGCCAGAGAGAAAACCATGGGACCACACAGTAGATCTGAAGCCAGACTTCATTCCTAAGAAGGGTCGATTGATCAAGTTATCTTCCCAGGAACAAGACAAAGTCAAAGCTTTCATGGATGATCAACTGGCAAAAGGATACATCTGTCCTTCCAAATCACCTCAAACGTCACCAGTCTTCTTCATTTCCAAGAAAGTTGGAAACAAATGAATGGTCATGGACTATAGATATCTAAATGAGGGAACCATCAAAAATAACTACCCTCTACCCTTGATTTCGCGAATCATAGACAAACTAAAAGGATCTAAGATCTTCACCAAAATAGATCTTCTATGGGGATATAATAACGTGCAAATCAAGGAAGGCGACGAATGGAAAGGAGCCTTTGTCTGTCACCTCAGGGCTTACAAACCCCTTGTAATGTACTTCAGAATGTGCAATAGTCTGGCCATGTTCCAACAAATGATGAACGAAATCTTTGCCAACATGGATGACTGTGTCATCATATATCTTGACGATTTATTGATCTTCTCCAAGCATAATGATAGAAAGAAACACATAGAGACCATGAGAAAAATCTTGCAGAGACTCCGTGAAAATGATCTATTCGTTAAACCTGAAAAATGCTTCTTCGGAGTATCCCAGGTGGACATGCTAGGAATGGATGTCAGTGAACACAGCATATCAATGAATCACAAGAAAGTCAAAGGAGTAATAGAATGGCCTGCCCCTACTACAGTCAAAGGAGTCAGAATCTTCTTAGGACTGGCCAACTTCTATTACTGGTTCATCCATAATTATAGCCTTATAATGAGACCATTACATGATCTGACCAAAAAGGATCAACCCTGGAAATGGGAAATGGCTCAACAATAAGCATTCAATACGCTAAAGAAAGCTTTCACTATGGCCCTGGTACTAGCATATCCTGATGACACCACCCCATATCGAGTAGAGTGTGATGCATCAGACTTCGCCATGGGAGCTGTACTCTCCACCAAAATAGAGGACAAATGGCATCTGGTTTCCTTCATGTCATACTTGATGACACTGGAACAATGAAATTATATGATAGCCGATAAAGAGATGCTGGCCATTATACTTGCACTCAAACAATGGAGGCACCACCTAGAAGGTGCATGCCACCAATTCAAAATATGAACTAATCATAGAAATCTCCAATATTTCATGAAATTACAGGATCTCAATAGGTGTCAAGCACAATGGGTGCAATATCTATCTAGATTTGATTACGTTCTGGTAAACAAACCTGGAACCTCCATGGGAAAAGTGGATGCCCTCTCTAGATGAGAAGATCACATGATTGGCATAGAAGATGACAATAAAAATACCATAGTCATCCCTGCTCATTGAGTTCGATCTCTTGAAGAAATTGAATTATTCGATCGAATTAAAATAGCACATTCAGGATTGAAAGCCCTTGATGGGATGATCCTCCATGAAGGATTATGGCATTACAAAGACAAGATTTGGGTGCCAATCGAGCATAGAAGGGGGGTAATCACTCAATGCCACGACCACTCCTTCTTCGGACATAAAGAAGCTGAAAAGATGCTCGACTTTGTCTCTCGATATTATAGTTGGCCCAGAGTCAAACGGGGTGTAATCAAATATTGTAAAGCATGCGACAGGTGCACACGAATGAAAACCTCAAATCAACTGCTGGCCAGTTTGTTACAACCATTACCAGTGGCAGAAGGACCTTGGTGTTCCATCTTTGCCAACTTTGTTACAGGGCTTCCTGAAAGCAAAGGCTTAGATGCCATACTTGTCATAGTAGATCACTTCTCTAAAGAAGTTGTACTCATTCCCACAAACAAAATGGTCACCTCATTGGGCACTGCCGAACTCTATAGAGACCACGTGTGGAAGTATCATGGATTACCAGATAGCTTGGTCAGTGACTGAGAACCCCAATTTGCATCCCAGATAATGACAGATCTCCTTAAATTATTAAAAATAGGAAAGAAGATGTCCTCAGCCTACCACCCCCAAACTGATGGACAGACCGAATGGGTCAATAGGGAACTAAACCAATACCTCTGGTTATATATAGCAGAGAAACAAGAAACATGGGCAAACTGGCTAGCCATTGCTCAGTTTAACTTCAACAATATGAAGTCGTCAGCAACCAGATACAGCCCATTCCAATTGACCAAAACTTATAGTCCACACCTCGGGGTTGAACCCAAATTAGTCAAAGCTCTGGCAGCCAAAGAATTTGCCGATGAAATAAGCACTTCTCATCAAATAGCCAAAAGAAATCTAGAGCACGCACATCAGCGAATAAGTCAGCAGGCTGACAAACATAGAAAACCAGTACCCGATTATAAAATCAGAGATCTCATACTTCTCTTGACTGATCACTTGACGTTATCAGATCAACCAGCCCAGAAGTTAACCGAAAAATGGATAGGACCTTATCAGGTCACAGACATGTATACTAATGCTGTCAAATTATTGTTCCCAAAATTGAACCGAGTGCACAATGTTGTCAATGTGTCTCATGTCAAACCCTATATAGAACCTCTTGATGGACAACCAGTCATACACCCCAGCCCTGTATCAGTTAACGATGAAGGCAACGGCAAATATGAAGTTGAATATATTATTGATAGTAGATCCATAGGTTGAGGATTCCAGTACCTCATTCACTGGAAAGGGTACGATGAATGCAATCGTACCTGGGAATCAGCTTCCAACCTTAAAAGGTTGGCCTCAAAGGCAATTGCAGATTTCCACTGCCTCAAACCTGCGGCTCCTCGGAAATTGAAGATGACACGGGAACTGTTCGATACAGTATTCAGTACTCCCCTTGAGAACTTTACCTTGGGACATTGTACTCCACCCTCATCTCCGATTTGGTCTATGGCGGATCTGGAATCTCCACCCTAGAAGGGGGGTAATGTTATGACCCTCATTAAACTCCCTTTCCTTTTCCCTTGTGATAGATATTTTCTTGATCACGTGACTTGATATTCATCACATGACACATCATGTGACATCATGTGACATAGCTTACATAGATAGGCATGTCATAGGTCTGGACCATAACATCATAACACATGCCTTACGCATGTATGGGAACTCTCTCACACTCATGAGAACACTATAGACTTATATAGTATACATTACAAATAGTCTTAGTAATAGTGCCAGCCCTCATGTGGTCCGTGCACCTATTGTCCTCGTATATATAGTGAATGCAAACAACCAGCAAACCTCAGTCTGTTCTGGTTAGATCCCTCCTAGCCTATATGGAATCCCCTTTTGTCTGAACTTGTCAAAGTGACCTAGCTCATGCTGGTAGTTGCTTTCACGAACTCTTTGATAGAATCAAAACAGCACATTTAGGGTTGAAAGCCCCTGACAGGACGATTCTCCATGAAGGATTATGGCACTATTGAGATAAGATCTGGATGCCAACCAAGCTTAGAAAGGGGGTAATCATCCAATTCCACAACCATCCCTTCTTTGGACATAAAGGAGCTGAAAAGATGCTCAACTTTGTCACTTGATATTATAGTTGGCCAGGTGCCAAACAAGACATCATTGACTATTGTAAGTCATGCAATCAATGCATGTGCATAAAAACATTGAACCAGCCACCAGCCAGCTTATTACAACCATTACCCATAGTAGAAGGACCCTGGCACTCCATCTCTGCAGATTTCATTACCAGACTTCCAGAAAGTAAAGGCTTTAATGCCATCCTCATTATAGTTGACTGCTTCTCAAAAGAAGTAGTCCTTGCTTCCAAGAACAAAATGGTGACCACTAAAGGAACAGCTGAACTCTATAGAGACCATGTGTGGAAATATCATGGTTTACCTGATAGCCTGGTCAGTGACCAAGGATCCCAGTTTGCATCCCAAATGATGATGGACCTACTTGAATTATTGAAAATCAAAAAGAAAATGTCCTCTGCATATCACCCTCAGACAGATGGACAAACTGAATGCATCAATTAGGAATTGAACCAATATCTTTGGTTATACATAGCAGAAAAACAAGATCAATGGGCAGATTGGCTAGCCATCACCTAGTTTAACTTTAACAACACCAAATTGTCATCCACTGGATATAGTCCCTTCCAGCTTATGAAAATCTATAGTCCATGCCTTGGAATTGAACCCAAAATAGTCAAAGCTCTGGCAGCTAAAGAATTTGCCAATGAAATCAGCACCTCTCATGAAATAGCCAAAAAAAATCTCAAGCACACTTGGCAGCGAATGAGTCAGCAGGCTAACAAACATAGAAAACCTGCACCCAATTATAAAATCAGCAACCTAGTGCTTCTCTTGACTGAACACTTGACATTATCAGATCAACCAGCCTGGAAGCTCACCAAGAAATGGATAGGATCCTATCAGGTCATAGATGTGTATACCAATGTTGTCAAATTACTATTCCCAAAATTGAACTGAGTGCACAATGTCATCAATGTGTTTCACATTAAACCTTATATAGAATCCCTTAACAATCAACCAGTCATATGCCCTAGTCCAGTATCATTTAATGATGAAGGCAACAATGAATATGAAGTCAAGTACATTGTCAATAGTAGATCCATAGACTGTGGATTCCAATACCTTGTCCACTGGAAAGGATATGACAAAAATGATCATACCTGGGAATCAGCCAGCAACCTTAAAAGGTCAGCCTCAAAGGCAATCACAGATTTCTATCAGAAAAATCCCTCAGCACCATGGAAGCTGAAAATGACATGCAAACTGTTAGACACAGTTTTTAGTACTCCCCTTGTGAATTTTACCTCAAGACATTGTACTCTGTCCTTATCTCTGACTTGGTCATTCATAGATCTGAAATCTCTGCCATAGAAAAGGGATAATGTTACAACCCTTGTAAACTTCCCTTACTTTTTCTCTCTTGATAGATATTTTCTCAGTCACATGACTTGATATTCATCACATGACACATCACATGACATCATGTGACTATAGATCACATGTAGATATGTCATAGGTCTAGACCATGACATCATAGCACACACTTTACATGTGTATGGGAACTCTTTCATGACTGTGGGAACACTATAGCCTTATATAGCTTATATTACCAATACTTATTGTAATAGTACTGACTCTAAAGTGGTCCATGCCCACTCTGTCATAGTATATATAGTGCAATACAACAACCAGCAGACCTCAGTCTGTTCTGGTCAGGTTCTTCTAGCTAATACAGTCCCCATCTCATAGTTTGTGATTATCAAGGTGACCTAGTGTAACAGCTAGTGTTGCTTTTAGTATCTTGATAGATCCTGGATCCCAATAGATCTTCCTTTGCTTATCTATAGATCTGCCACACCTCATGATACATGGCCATCTTTCATTGTTCTCATGATCTCTGGCATTTTCCATTCTGCCACACCACATTGCTTTAATTACCATTATATGCCTGTCTACCTCATGGACTTTACTATAGCCATAGATAGCTAGTATCTGCCCTAAAGGCATGGTTTATGCATTGTACTCAATAGTATATAATATAGTGGCCTATGAAGACAAGATCCCTAGTCTTGTTCTTCTAAAGTCTTGTGCCTAGTCTCCTGTATAGGTCCCACTAAGCGCCACCACCATTCTCTGTCCTTGGCCCTTAGTTGGTTACCAAGTTGACCATCAATAGAAGTATTCTTGAGCTCACCAGCAAGTTTATCTCTTATCTTCGAGCCATCCTTGATAGTTCACACAAGACACTGGTCTCTCAAACCCAGCTTATGAACTAATAGGTAAGCATTACTCACATCTACTCCTTGCTCTCACTTCCTCCCAATAGTCATTCATAACAGATCAGAGTTGGTGGGGATGGCAAGAACAGGAGCAGAGGTGACCACCACTTTTAAAGCCTCAAATGCATGGTGATGTTCTGTATCTCAGGTCCATGGCACATTGCCTGTCAGGCAGTTAAGTGGTTTGGTGATATTGCTAAAACCATGAACAAACCAACAATAGAAATTAACAAATCTGAGGAATGACTGCAGGTCTCATCAAGTGGTTGGGATTGGCCAGTCAGCAATTCCATGAACCTTGACAGGATCCATGTGAACCTCACCTTCAGAGATGATGAGGCCAAGGTATTCAATCTCAGTGCATTTGAATTCACATTTCTTTGGTTTGAGATAGAGTTGGTGTTGCTATAAGACATAAAAAAACATGGGTCATGATATAGCGATGCTTGTCAAGAGTTTTGGTGAAGATAAGGATATTGTCTAGATAGACAAGAATCTTGCTCTTGAGAATAAAATCATGAAAAATATCATTCATCATATTTTGAAAGGTGGAGGGAGAGTTTGTCATACCAAAAACATTACCATAGGCTCAAATAAGCCACGATTTGTTCTGAAAGCTGCCTTTCACTCATCTCCTTCACAAATCCAGACACTGTTGTAGCCCCAGTAAACATCAAGCTTCATGAAGTAACAGGCACCTTTCAATTTGCCCATGAGTTCTGAGATAAGAGAAATAGAATAGTGATTCCAGACAGTAATCACATTGAGCTTTCAGTAGTCTTATACAGGACAAAGTTTCCCATCCTTTTTCTTAATGAAGAAGAAGGCTAAAGCAAAGAGGGACTTGAAAGGGCAAATACAACCAGAATGGAGGTTTTCTTTGATAAAAGCATGAAGTTCCTGCTGTTCATCAGGGCTTAGATTGTAAATCTTGCAGTCAACAATATGGTCACCTGGCATCAGTTCAATAGCATGGTTCCAGGGGCAACATTTGGGTAACTCATCAAAGGATGCTTTGCTAAAGACATCCCTGAATTCATGGTAGTGGGGGGAACAATGTCTTCAAATGATTTCATTTCAGAAGATTCTAATGCCCTTTTGGCCAACCGTTGAGCTGTAGTTGTATGAGCACAAGCATGTTGCCCTCCAGATTATCAGTACCTGAAGATGTGAGGGTGCTAGGATTGAGTTTGATTTGACAGTGGAGGTAGGGGACATTGCAGTTGATTTGAGAGGTACTGTACAGAGGGCTATGGTTACAGATGGAGTTGAAATCAAACCCAATGAATCACCAGTCAACAAGGGTGTGCCAATCTTTTTTGACCATTTCAAAAATCCTCATTTCCTTCATATTCACACTTCTCTTCCTTGTCAAAGTCCAAGATCATATTTTGTACCTGCACTAGGTGTAATGAACTGCTATCGGTAGAAGTGAGATCGAGGGTAATATGCGAGTAGCGCTTGCCTATTGGTTCGTTAGCAGGATTACAACCTGCGGATATCCGGATGTCTCGTAGATGAAGATGATACTCTTGATAAGTTGCAGAAGGTGTAGACTGCTTGTGGGACCTTACAGGAGACAAGAGGGTAAACCGACTATAAAAAGACTGGGGAGTCTTGGTCAGGGATTCCTATCTATATATACTATGGGTACATGCACACGGACCAAGGCCTTAAGGGCCAGTATCTGCTATCTATGGCTATACGAGGGAAGTCCATGAGGTAGATGTGCGACAATAATAAAGGCTATGCAGCAATAAATGAGGCGTGATGCAAGGAATGGAAGCCAGCCGTGAGAAGATGAAAGTAGGCCACGTACCATGAGGTGTGGCAGAACTATAGATAACCAAAATGAAGATCTGTGGCAAAGATCCGAGATCCATCAAGATACAACAGAGATCCAGATTGGGAGATGCAGTGGCCGATGAAAGGTGAAGAGGCCGGCGCCTATAAAAAGGTAAACAATAGTAAATACTCGCCACGATAGTGTGTCACATGATGACCAGCATCTAGCTGTCATGTGACCGAGGAGAAGCGCTGGGGACAAGCGCGCGGCTATGAGAAAGGGGTTAAGACCCAAAGTGGAACCCTAGATTAGGGGCAAGGTAGGTCATGACCAAGGTTCGCAACACTAGGTGGCTAGAATGGAGCTTGGGATACTCTTTTGCAAAATGCCTGGGCTCACTGCAATTAAAACAAAGTCGAGGGTGACAGGTCTGCCCAAGATCCATCAGTTGACCTGTTTCTCTGTAGGTCATGCCAGTGGCATCTCAATAATCAGCAGGGGCCAGGGTGACTGTAGGGCTGGCTGCAGGAGTCTCATGAAGAAAAAGACATTGAAGAGGAGGTGTGAGACAGGGCATAGAGGGTGCAGCTGAACAGGCAGTACAAGGGGGAATCTTTCCACCATAGTGGCTCTCAACAGCTTTTCCAACCTCCTTCAAGGTGTTATGACCCTCGTAAACTTCCCTTACTTTTTCTCTTTCAATAGATATTTTCTCAGTCATGTGACTTGATATTTGTCACATGACACATCACATGACATCACGTAACTATAGATCACATGTAGGTACATTATAGGCCTAGATCATGACATCATAGCACATGCCTTACATGTGTATGGGAACTCTCTCACACTCATGAGAACACTATAGCCTTATATATCATACCTTACCAATACTTATCATAATAGTACCAGCCCTTATGTAGTCTATGTGCATTGTCTACCAGTATATATATTGTGAATGCATGACCAGCAGACCTCAGTCTATTCTGGTTAGTTTCCCACTAGCTTATATAGATCCCCCATTCAGGCCTATGATTATTGAGGTGACCTAGCACAAGCTATTGGTTGCTTTCATAAGAACAGACTCTTTTTCCACTACCTCACCCCACCAACACTGTTACATGTCACCCCACTCTACTTCTCTCTCATCATTTTATAGTCAGATTCCAGACTTAAGGAAGATCTCACAATAGCCAACAATAAGGCTCTACCTTGAAATAGCAAGGCAGTTACTCTGTGATCATAGAAGAAAAGCAACCTTCTCTAAACTGCATACATATGCTGGTCCAGCATCACTTTGGTTCGCTTTGATGGGGTAGATCACATTCAAGTGAACCCTTCCATCTGCTGAAAAATTGGATAATTCCCTTGGCACAAAGTGGGTTAGTGCAACAGAGCATACTGTGCAAATGCTGCATCACAATCTCTATGGCTTTAAGATTCACAGCCTTGGCAATCTAAATTGTCAGCTGTAGCCAGGCAGATCCCCAGTTCCCCCACTCATATCTGACACTTGGAAGTTACTGTTTGACTGCAACAAACAGGAGTTTTTCTTGACAGATAGTTTATGGACTTTAGCAACATCTATGGCAATGATTGGCGAGCACTTTACAACAAAAACTACATTGCAATCTCAAATGACATTTCTGAGTGTCTTCCCATCAATGAAGACTTTGACCCAAATGATACTATAGTCAGGGACACCCCTTACCATATTGACTTCACTTCCGACTTCTCCATTTGGTTGCAGCACAAATTCCTGCAACACCATCTCAACCAAACCCCCATCCTCAAGGAAGACACCACCAATTTCTATCAGTCCTCCATCAAATTTTCATACATAGATCATGTTGGGTCTATTCAATCACCCCTCCTCACCGCTGGACTGTCCCAGCTCCAGCTCCAGCTCAACATCAACTGTCAGTGCATCCTGCACCCATCCCCATGACTCATGACCAGATTCAGGTGCCCTACTCACTGATCAGCTCGCATTGCTGACCGAGCAAATGTCCAAGATGATGGTACACCTAGAAATGTCCGAACAGGAAAACAGAGAGCTGTGGGACTGGCTTGACCAAGACCACAAGGATCAAGGAACCAGAGACCCTCTTGGCAGACAGGGCAAGAAGGCCAAAGTGGTCAAGGATCCCAGGATGTATGATGGATCATACTCTAAATTTGACGAATGGTGAACAAAAATGTTGGTATTCTGTGAGACCAACCTTGATGAATTCAGAGAACACAAGTTGAACAGCAAAAAAAACTGGAATCTCACCATTCTATCGCAGATAGGGACCAAGGGAGACAAGGATAAAAACAGTGCAGGCATCTGGGCACACACAGAAATAAAGAAGTGCTGTGATGCAAACATTCTTTGGCTCCAATGGAAGGAGTTAGAAAAACTGCTAGCAAGCAGATTCTGGATCGGAAACAAGAAGGAAATAGCCATCAAGAAACTCATGGCTCACAAGCAGTATCGAAATGAGAGGACACAGGTCTTCTTAACACAATGTTTGGCACTTTACAATGAAGTGGAATGCATGGAGAAGATGGACATCATCCTCCTAGAGCAGGGCATCTGACAGAACATTATAAAGCATATGTATATGCAAAAGAAATGCCCCACAACACTCTATGAGTTCATAATGACCATGCAAGACTATGCTAACACATTAGAAGCATTCGAATCTTGTTTTGACTCCCAACCCCACTGTGACCTGAATGCAATGGACATGGACACCATCACCCCCAACAACCAAGAGATCAACTGCAACTCTCAGGGCTGCTACAACTGTGGTAAAGAGGGCCACATGGCACATGACTGCAAGGCTAAAAGCACAGCCTGTGCAGAATGTGGATTCTGACAAGGTGGGCACCACAAAGAGTGCTCAAAATTTAAAGCAAAGAATGTATGAAGCACAGAAGAAACTGTGTCAACAAATCAAGATTTCATACAATACCCCCTTGTGACCCTCTCTCAACTTGCTGGATAGGTAAATTGGCAAGGTGCCATTTGTGGCATGGACTTAGAGGCTACTAGGGCCTACTTTCATGATTTAGAAGCAATCCAGGGAAAAGAGTAGGCTTGGACACATCAGGTAGTGTACCAAGCATTACAGACCATAGGTTACATGAATAGTTCTTCTCCTGATTTCTTTTCTCTAGTTTTGTCTCGATTGAGGGTGCAACGCCAAGATAGTGCTCACCCATTTCACATTTCTGTTTCCAATTCTTTTTCTGATCTCAATAGTGAATGTAATTTAGATAGCAATTCCTCTTCTGTATTTAGTTATTCCTCCACTGAAATGGCAAACTCCAATGAGGAGCATGTCACCAGGAAGTGACACTTAATTTCGTTTATACATACAAAAAATAAAAATAGCTTGCCCTCAAACCTGAATGAGAAGAGAGTGTGCACTTTTAAGCCACTCCATGAGTTATTCATAAAAATCAATATAATTACAAAAAGTACAAAAACAGAAGTCAATACCCTGCTGGACAGTGGAGCCACCAGAATATGTATTGACACAGCATGGGCAAAGAAGGAAAGAATCCCTTTGCAATCTTTAGAACAAGTTGTACCAGTTTACAATGTCGATGGCACCATTAACTCAGCTGGCAGAATAGCATACACCACCACAATGGTCATCAATCACATGGGATACTGCAAAAAAGTAATTGCAGATGTCACAAACCTGGGAAAGAATCAAATGATCCTAGGATATACTTGGCTCTGAGAGCACAACCCATTCATTGATTGGACAAAAGAGACTGTCACCATGGACTGCTGCTCCATGTCATGTGCAGCATTACATCATAGCTACATTAATAGGATGGAAGCACACAAGCAGGCATACAGATATCACATTGGCAGGGCCAATGATGGAAAATACATACCTTCTGATGCAGAAGAAGCCAAGAAACTCATACCATCAGAATACCATGACTTTATAGACATCTTCTTGAAGAAGGCAAGCAAAAGAATGCCAGAAAGGAAACCATGGGATCATGCAGTAGATCTGAAACCTGATTTCATGCCTAAAAAGGGTTGATTGATTAAACTCTCCCTGCAAGAACAGGACAAAGTAAAGGCATTTGTGGATGACCAACTCTCAAAAGGGTATATCAGACCCTCCAAGTCACCACAAACATCCCCAGTGTTCTTCATCCCTAAAAAGAACAGCAAAAAATGCATGGTCATGGACTATAGATATTTAAACGAGGGAACAATCAAAAACAACTACCCTCTACCCTTGATTTTGCAAATCATAGATAAATTAAAAGGATCCAAGATCTTTACAAAGATGGATCTCCAATGGGGATACAACAACATGTAAATCAAGGAAGGCAATGAATGGAAAGGAGCCTTTGTCTGCCACCTTGGGCTTATGAACCCCTCATTATGTATTTCAGGATGTGCAATAGTCTGGCCACATTCTAGCAAATGATGAATGAAATCTTTGCTGACATGGATGACTGTCATCATTTATTTAGATGACTTATTGATCTTCTCGAAACACAATAATAGAAAATGATATGTCAAGACCATGAGAAAAATCTTACAGAGACTCTGTGAGAATGACCTATTCATTAAACCTGAGAAGTGCTTCTTTGAAGTGTCCCAGGTGGACATGCTTGGAATAGATGTCAGCAAACACTGCATATCAATGAACCATGAGAAAGTAAAAGGGATATGGACTGGCCCATGCCAACCATGGTCAAGGGAGTTAGAAGCTTCCTAGGTCTCATGAACTTTTATCGATGGTTCATCAATAATTATAGTCTCATAGCAAGACCATTACATGATCTGACCAAAAAGGATCAATCCTGGAAATGGAAAACGGCACAACAGGAAGCATTTGACACATTAAAGAAAGCCTTCACATCAGCTCCGGTACTGGCTTACCCAGATGACACCACTCCTTATAGGGTAGAATGCAATGCATTAAACTTTGCAGTAGGTGCTGTCCTGTCTACCAAAATAGAGGACAAATGGCATCCAGTTTTGTTCATGTCACATTCAATGACACCAGAACAACAGAACTACACAATAGCTGACAAAGAGATGCTGGCCATCATCCTTGCACTCAAACAATGGAGACATCACCTAGAAGGAGCTCATCACCAGTTCAAGATATGGACAGATCATAGAAACCTGCAATACTTCATGAAATTGCAGGATCTCAATAGGCACCAAGCAAGATGGGTGCAATATTTATCTAGATTCAATTATGTCTTGATCAATAAACCAGGAACATCTATGGGAAAAGTGGATGCCCTCTCTAGATGAGAAGATCACATGATCGGCATAGAAGATGATAACAAAAATACGATAGTTATCCCTGCTCACTGCATCAGATCTCTTGAAGAGATCGAACTCTTCGATAAAATCAAAATAGTGCATTCAGGATTGAAAGCCCCTGATGGGACAATCCTCTGTGAAGGATTATGGCACTACTGAGATAAGATCTGGGTGCCGATTGAGCTTAGAAGAGGGGTAATTACCCAATTTCATGACCACTCCTTCTTCAGACATAAAGGAGCTGAGAAGACGCTCAACTTTGTCACTCGATACTATAGTCAGCCAGGAGCCAAACAAGATATCATTGATTACTGTAAATCATGTGATAGATGTGCATGTATGAAAACTTCAAACCAGCTGCCAGCTGGCTTATTGCAACCACTGCCCATTGCAGAAGGACCCTGGCACTCCATCTCTGCAGATTTCATTACAGGACTTCTAGAAAGTAAAGGCTTCGATGCCATCCTCATCATAGTCAACCACTTCTTCAAAAAAGTAGTCCTCATTCCCACAAACAAAATGGTGACTGCACAAAGAACAGCCGAACTCTACTGAGATCATATGTGGAAATATCATGGATTACCTGATAGCTTGGTCAGCGACCAAGGTCCACAGTTTGCATCCCAGATGATGATGGACTTACTTAAATTATGTAAACATAGAAAACCTGCCCCCAATTATAAAATCGGTGATCTCATGCTTCTTTCAACTGAACACTTGACATTATCAGATCGACTGGCCCAGAAGTTAACCAAAAAATGGATAGGACCCTACCAGGTCATAGATGTATATATCAATGCCATCAAACTATTGTTCCCAAAATCAAACCAAGCACACAATGTTGTCAACATGTCTCATGTTAAACCCTATATAGAACCTCTCAATGGACAACTAGTCATATGCCCTGGTCCAGTATTGGTTAATGATAAAGGCGACGATGAATACAAAGTCAAAAAAATAGTTGATGTTACAACCCTCGTTAAACTCCCTTTCTTTTTCCCTTGTGATAGATATTCGTCACATGACACATCACGTGACATCACGTGACATAGCTTACATAGATAGGTATGTCATAGGTCTGGACCATGACATCATAACACATGCCTTATGCATGTATGGGAACTCTCTCACACTCATGAGAACACTATAGACTTATATAGTATACATTACAAATAGTCTTAGTAATAGTGTTGGCCCTCATGTGGTCCATGCATCTATTGTCCTCATATATATAGTAAATGCAAATGACCAGCAGACCTCAGTCTGTTCTGGTTAGATCCCTCCTAGCCTATACAGAACCCCCTTTTGTCTAAACTTGTCGAAGTGACCTAGCTCGCGCTAGTAGTTGCTTTCATAAGAACAGACTCCCTTCCAGTTACCTCACTTCAACACTCCACTTGTGTCACCCCATCTACTCTCATACCTTGCTCAATAGTCAGATCCCAGACTTAAGGGAGACCTTGCGATAAGGCTCTACCTTGAAATAGCAAGGCGGTTACTCCATGATCATACAAGGACTGCGACCTTGTTTCCACCGCATTCATATGCTCATCCAGCATAGCTCTAGTTCACTTTGCTGGGGCAGACCTCAATCGAGAGGACCCTTCCAGCCGCTAGAAAATATGGATCAATCCCTTAGCATATATTGGGTCAGCACAGTGGAGACAACCGTGCAAACCCCACATAGTGAGCTTCTATGGGTTTAAGACTCACAGCCTCATTGAGCTAAATCAAGAGCCATAGCCAGGCAGATACCCAGTTCCCCCCCTTGCATCTGACACTCAGGAGTTACTGTTTGACTGCAACAAACAGGAGTTTTTCTTACAGCACATGGACTTTAGCAACCTTTATGGCAATGATTGGAGAGCATTGAAAAATAAAAACTACATCACCATCTCCTCCGACATTTCTGAACATCTCCCCATCGATGAAGACTTCGACCCTAATGACACAATAGTCCAAGATGCACCTTTCCACATTGACTTCGCTCCAGACTTCCCTGATTGGCTGCAACATGAATTCTTGCAGCACCACCTCGACCAGATGCTGGTATTAAAAGAAGATACCACCGACTTTTACCAATCCTCCATCAAATTCACCTACATAGATCATGTCGGGACTATACAACCGCCCCCCGTCACCGCTGGACCATCCCAACTCCAGCAGCAGCAACACTCTGACTGTAACTGCATCCTGTACCTGTCCCTATGACTCAAGGAGTGATCCCAGTGCCCTACTCGCCGATCAAATCACATTGCTAACAGAAAGAATGTTGCAAATGATGCTCCGTCTCAAACAATTGGAGCAAGAAAACAAAGAACTCCGGGACCATCTCAACCAAGACTGCGAGGACCTCGCCAACAGCACTAGGGGAACCACCAATCTACTTGGCAGACAAGGGAAAAAGGCCAAAGTAGTAAAAGACCCCAGAATGTATGACGGGAGTTATTCAAAATTCGATGAATGGTGGACCAAGATGCTGGTTTTTCGAGAAACGAATCTAGATGTGTTTGGAGAGCACAAACTAAATGGCAAGAAAAATTGGAATCTGGCTGTCTTCTCCCAGATAGGAACGGAAGGAGAGAAAGACAAAAACAGTGCTGGTGCTTGGGCACAAACAGAACTTAAAAAGTGCCATGATGCCACCATTCCATGGCTCACCTGGAGAGAGCTCAAAAAATTACTTGCAAGTCATTTCTGGATAGGGAATGAGAAAGAGATTGCCATCAAGAAACTGATGGCCTGCAAACAATACTGAAATGAAAGAACACAAGTTTTCCTCACCCAATGGCTGGCACTCTACAATCAAGCCAAATGCACAGAAAAAATGGGCATAATACTTCTGGAACAAGGTGTGCGACAAGACATCATCAAGCACATGTACATGCAGAAGGAATGCCCAGCTTCATTGTATGAATTTGTCATAAAGGTGCAGGATTATGCAAATGCCCTAGAGGCATTTGAATCTCGTTTCGACGGATCTCAATCTTGGTCCAACAAGGACCCCAATGCAATGGACATCGATGCAATCAACCCCAACAACCGTGAAGATATTGGCCAATCTACACGGGGCTGCTACAACTGTGGCAAAGAAGGCCATATGGCACATGACTGCAAAGCCAAAAGTACTGCATGCACCGAATGTGGATTCAGACAAGGAGGACACTGCAAAGAGTATTCTAAATTTAAGACAAAGAATGTTTGAAGAGCAGAGGGACCTGCTTCAACAAACCAAGATACTAAACAATGTCAACTGCTCGCAACCCTTTCTTGGCCTGCAGGACAAGTAAATTGACAAGGCGCCATATGTGGCATGGACTTAGAGGCCGCTAGGGCCTATTTCAGGGATCTCGAATCCACACAGGGAAAAGAGTAGGCTTGGACACATCGGGTAGTGTACCAAGCAATACGGACCCTAGTTATGTAAACAGTTCTTCCCCTAGTTTCTTTCACTTAGTTCTGTCTTGATCGAGGGTGCGATGCCAAGATAGTGCTCACCCGTTTCTCCTCTCTAGTTTGAATAGTTTTTCCTCTTTGAGTAGTGATACAAACATGGCGACAGCAGGCGAAATTGTGCCCTCCACTGGCCAGAAGATACAATCCAATGTAGACAGCAATTCTGACTCCTTTTCTGTATTTACATAGTATTGAATCTACCAAAATGGCAATCTCCGAAAAGGAGTGTGGTCACCAGGAAGTGATGCTTAATTCTGTTTTTAAAAATAAAAATAATTCTCCCTCGAACCCAAATGAGAAATGAGTGCACATCCTCAAGCCACTCAAAGAGTTATTTGTAAAAATCAACATAATCACAAAAAGCACAAAACAGCAGTAAATGCCCTGCTAGACAGTGGAGCAACTGGCATATTTATTGACACAACATGGGCAAAGAAGGAAAGAATCCCTTTGCAAAATCTAGAACAAGTTGTACCAGTTTACAATGTTGATGGAACTATAAATTCAGCCAGCAGCATAGCATACACCGCCACCCTCATCATAGATTACAAAGGACACCATGAGAAAATACAAGCAGATGTTACAAACCTAGGAAAAAACCAAATGATCCTAGAATATACTTGGCTCCAAGAGCACAACCCTTCCATTGATTGGATCAACGGAATTATCACCATGGATCACTGCCCACCATTGTGCACAGCCTTACACCATAGCTATATCAATAGGATGGAATTGCATGAGCAAGTGTATGGTTACCACATTGGTAGAACTGATCATGGCAAATATGAACCAACCGATGCACAGGACGCCAAGAAACTCGTACCATCAGAATACCACAACTTCATAGATGTCTTCTTGAAGAAGGCAAGTGAAAGGATGCCAGAAAGAAAACCATGGGACCATGCAGTAGATCTGAAGCCAGACTTCATTCCTAAGAAGGGTCGATTGATCAAGTTATCTCTCCAGGAACAAGATGAAGTCAAAGCTTTCATGGATGATCAACTAGCAAAAGGATACATCTGTCCTTCCAAATCACCTCAAACATCACCAGTCTTCTTCATTCCCAAGAAAGATGGAAAGAAACGAATGGTCATGGACTATAGATATCTAAACGAGGGAACCATCAAAAATAACTACCCTTTACCCTTGATTTCGCAAATCATAGACAAACTGAAAGGATCTAAGATCTTCACCAAAATGGATCTCCTATGGGAATATAATAACATGCAAATCAAGGAAGGTGATGAATGGAAAGGAGCCTTTGTCTGTCACCTTGGGACTTACAAACCCCTCATAATGTACTTCGGAATGTGCAATAGTCCAGCCACGTTCCAACAAATGATGAACAAAATCTTTGCCAACATGGATGACTGTGTCATCATATATCTCGATGATCTATTGATCTTCTCCAAGCATAATAATAGAAAGAAACATGTAGAGACTGTGAGAAAAATCTTACAGAGACTCTGTGAAAATGATCTATTCGTTAAATCCGAAAAATGCTTCTTCAGAGTATCCCAAGTGGACATGCTAGGAATGGATGTCAGCGAACATGGCATATCAATGAATCATGAGAAAGTCAAAGGAGTAATGGAATGGCCTGCCCCTACTACAGTCAAAGGAGTTAGAAGCTTCTTAGGACTGGCCAACTTCTATCGTTGGTTCATCCATAATTATAGCCTTATAGCGAGACCATTACACGATCTGACCAAAAAGGATCAACCCTGGAAATGGGAAATGGCTCAACAAGAAGCATTCAATACGCTAAAGAAGGCTTTCACTATGGCTCTGGTACTAGCATACCCTAATGACACCACCCCATATCAAGTAGAGTATGATGCATCAGACTTCGCCATGGGAGCTGTGCTCTCCACCAAAATAGAGAACAAATGGCATCCGGTTTCCTTCATGTCACACTTGATGACACTGGAACAACGAAATTATATGATAGCTGATAAAGAGATGCTGGCCATCATACTAGCACTTGAACAATGGAGGCACCACCTGAAAAGTGCACGCCACCAATTCAAAATATGGACCGATCATAGAAATCTCCAATATTTCATGAAATCACAGGATCTCAATAGGTGTCAAGCACAATGGGCACAATATCTATCTAGATTTGATTACATTCTGGTAAACAAACCCGGAACCTCTATGGGAAAAGCGGATGCCCTCTCTAGACGAGAAGATTACATGATTGGCATAGAAGATGACAATAAAAATACCATAGTCATCCCTACTCATTGAGTTCGATCTCTTGAAGAAATCGAATTATTCGACCAAATTAAAATAGCACATTCAGGGTTGAAAGCCCCTGACGGGACGATCCTCCATGAAGGATTATGGCATTACAAAGACAAAATTTGGGTGCTGATCGAGCATAGAAGGGGGGTAATCACCCAATTCCATGACCACCCCTTCTTTGGACATAAAGGAGCTGAAAAAACGCTTGACTTTGTCTCTCAATATTATAGTTGGCCCGGAGTCAAACAAGATGTAATCAAATATTGTAAAGTGTGCGACAGGTGTGCACAAATGAAAACCTAGAATCAACCACCGGCCAGTTTGTTACAACCATTACCAGTGGCAGAAGGACCTTGGCGTTCCATCTCTGCCGACTTTGTTACAGGGCTTCCTGAAAGCAAAGGCTTTGATGCCATACTTGTCATAGTAGATCGCTTCTCTAAAGAAGTCATACTCGTTCCCATGCACAAAACGGTCACCTCATTGGGCACTGCTAAACTCTATAGAGACTATGTATGGAAATATCATGGACTACCAGATAGCTTGATCAGCAACCGAGGACCCCAATTTGCATCCCAGATGATGACGGATCTCCTTAAATTATTAAAAATAGAAAAGAAGATGTCCTTGGCCTACCATCCCCAAACTGACGGACAAACCAAACGGGTCAATAGGGAACTAAACTAATACCTCCAGTTATACATAGCAGAGAAACAAGAAACATGGGCAGACTGGCTAGCCATCACTCAGTTTAACTTCAACAATACAAAGTCGTCAGCAACCAGATATAGCCCATTCCAATTGACCAAAACTTATAGTCCACACCTCGGGGTTGAACCCAAAATAGTCAAAGCTCCAGCAGCCAAAGAATTTGCTGATGAAATAAGCACTTCCCATCAAATAGCCAAAAGAAATCTAGAGCGCGCACATCAGCAGATGAGTCAGCAGGCTGACAAACATAGAAAACCAGCACCCGATTATAAAATCAGAGATCTCGTACTTCTCTCGACTGGTCACTTGACATTATCAGATTGACCGGCCCAGAAGTTAACCGAAAAATGGATAGGACCTTATCAGGTCACAGACATGTATGCCAATGCCATCAAATTACTGTTCTCAAGGTCAAACCGAGCACACAATGTTGTCAATGTGTCTCAAGTCAAACCCTATATAGAACCTCTTGATGGACAACCAGTTGTACGTCCCGGCCCTGTATCAGTTAATGATGAAGGCGATGATGAATACAAAGTTGAATATATCATCGATAGTAGACCCATAGGTTGAGGATTCCAGTGCCTCATTCACTGGAAAGGGTACAATGAAAGCAATCATACCTGGGAATCAGCTTCCAACCTTAAAAAGTCGGCCTCAAAGGCAATTGCAGATTTCCACCACCTTAAACCAGCGGCTCCTCAGAAGTTGAAGATGACATGGGAACTGTTCAATACAGTATTCAATACTCCCCTTGAGAACTTTACCTCAGGACGTTGTACTCCACTCTCATCTCCAATTCAGTCTATGGCAGATCTGGAATCTCCACCCTAGAAGGGGGATAATGTTATGACCCTTGTTAAACTCCCTTTCTTTTTCCACCA
>JBBPMT010000235.1:0-21106 GCA_038090455.1 Garcileccinum viscosum
TACTAAATAATGGCTTATAGCATCAGGGTCAAATAAGTGTCCCAATGACATGTTATTTTGAAATGGTTATATCTCACTGCCATGGGAACCAAATCACATGACCCAGAGCTCATATTCAAGGCAAGGGCTAGGGCTATTAATGACTCAGCAAGTGTTAGAGCTAATTCCCTCTGGTTCACTTGCAAATGTCAAATCCTTTCAAAATAGCTAAACATTGGGACACTTTTTTGAGCCACTGTACTACCTAATAGATCAGGTATGTCACCTGTGATAATACCACCAACATGGACACAATGATGACCAAGTTTGCAAAACACATCAAGGGTACAACCAGCAAGCCATTTGATGATGCACAGTGCTGAGTCTGGTAAGTCATGGCAGTATTAACTTTTATTGCTTGCTGTGCTCATTTAATTGTTCAATTACTCAGATGCCTTGCTCATATTGTCAATCTGGCAATGCAAGCATTGCTCAATGCACACAGCCAGTCACATGCTTATGATTCAAAAGATCCTGACACTGATCTAATAGCAACTGTGACATGTGCTAGTGGTACCCAGCATAACAAAGTTGGTGTTATCTGAATCATATGTGTCAAGGAGCAGTTGTCTGCCAAATGGAAGGAGATTTTTCAGAAAATACAAATGCAAAACAAGGTCAACCATCTGCCCTGGAAATGACCACTCCAATTGTTACCTAACATGCTTGTCCACTAGTCCTCAACACTATACTTGATGCTAGAGCATGCAAATCATCTGAAGGATGATGTAGATTCCTTCATTCATGAAATTGCTGCAGCCAAGCAGGATCATGAACATTGACAAAAGCTAATGAATCTGCAACTAACTGATAACAAATCATTCTGCATATATACTCTGCTTGCACTACTGAATAAATCAGAACAAGCCCAACACTCATTTTGATCAAATAGTGGGCCAGCCATTCATCTTGCCCTTCCAGTACTTGAAGCCTTTCATGAAGCTTGGCATTCACAAAGTCTCAAGAGAGACTATGTTGATTTTTGGGAGGAACTTGAAGCAGGCATAAAAAAGATTGCTGAGTATTATAAGAAAAGTGCTGAATCAGACATGTATATCATGGCAATGTGTATGCACTCACATTTGACCTTGTATCTCTCCTATTAAAGGTTCTAACTGATTTTTTTTCAAGTACTATACCTGGTACAAAAGGCCAGGCACATATGGTGCCACTAAGGACCAGAACTATATGATGAGGTCATAAACTATGCAGAAGGATTGGTATATATTCCCAATGATTGGATCATAACACTAATGAGATGTTGTAGTATAAAGCATGGTATCTTGAGCTGAGAGAAGATGTCATTGAAAGACCCAAGCAAATCATGAAGACCTCATTGGCATATGGAAAAATTGGCTGGCTCTTATGTACCCTCTTGGATGATGAAGATGATAATGATGGTGACCATGCTGCACCATCATCCATCCATGGTGACTTGAACCCACATTAACCTTGGCTTGAAGATTTCCATAGCTACCTCATATCAAAGGATCAATTACAAGAGAACATGTCTATTGTCCAATGGTGGAGTTTGAATGCTGTGAGATATCCAATCTGGGCATTGCTGGCTTTGGATTATCTCTCAATCATGGCAACATTGGTCTCTAGTGAGCATGCCTTTTCATCTGCTGGCATCACAATTTCTAAGTGTTGTAACTGCCTCAAGGCAGACATTGTTGAAGCACTACAGTATGTCAAATGCTTGATTTGATGGGATTTACTATTTCAAGAGGACCCTTCTGTGCTATCAGAGGTGGACACTGGCAATAAGTCAGCATCTGCAGACTTGGAGGAGGCCACAAATGGTGAAGTGAGCTGGGACACTATGATTGAGGAATCAGAGCCTAGGATTACAGGGTTGGATAATGTAGATGACAGTGATGATGTTGCCATAACAGAGCTCAACTAGTAGATAGTACAAAATCCATATGAGGTTTTCATGACTTTTTAGTCAGTGAGCCATGGTCCCAGCCTGAGCCCAGCTTAAGCCAGGCCTGGGCCATTTTTGTGGGCTTGGGCTTATGATACTGATGAGCCTCAGCTCTGCCAAGTCTAGCCTAAGCTGGAGCTTTTAGCCCAAGCCTGGCCCAGCACATCACTATGGATGGCTGCCAAGCTAGTCATAGTAGGGCCTGGAGTACTGGTTATGCATTATCCCACTCATGATCTCGAGTCCCTATTCTATGTATTGGTCAGCATATGTTTACTCCTGATCCAACCCCACAAAATAAAAGCCAAAAAGGATCTTGTATGTTTTGATACCTATTTCAACTCTTTTTATTCCAGCACTGCAAAGATGATAATGATCCAATCAAAACTTGGCTGGTCTGCCAACATACTTCCATATATTATGCCTTACTTCCATCCTGTAATTCCACTCCTCAAATGTCAGGATAGTTATTCCATTGGATTTCTTGAATGAATGTGTCTGTTCTGACAAGAATTAACTCACTCATGACTTCATGGTTGACTCTTTGCTTGAGGCACTATGCAACCTACAGAACAACAGCTGGGTTCTAATACTACCCCCCTCAAACTCCAATGATATGCCATTTGAATCCCCTGCATTGCCAGGATCTTTTTTGGATTCCAATGAGTTGAACTATACTAGTACTAGGGTGGAATTACTTTCATGCAGGCAATAGAGCATCTTTCTTCATGCATATAATACCCTGCTTCCTTGTGAGCAATCAGCAGATCAAGTTTTCCTCCCTTTCATTCACTAGCTTCTATGGACTCCATGAATTGAAATGTCTAAGGGCCAAGGTCAATGATGATGGTGCCAGTGAAGTGTCACTTGGTAAAATTTTGTTCCTCTCAAGTTCTGATATATATCATCCTTTACTTACAATTCAAAACAGAATTCCAGGTCTGGCAATTGTTATGCAATGGAAAGGGGACTAGCAAAAGAATAAGTCAGATGCAAAATATTGAATAACTTCTGGTGGATGGAGCAAAACCCATGTCAAGACACCTGGCTGCTCTTGATGCATTAAGTAAGCACCTGGAGATGAGCTCTATGGCTCCCAGTTCAAGTACTAAGCTGTGATGCAATTTGCAGCCACATCTGCAACCCCATTTTAAATCTAAACAAACCAAGTCACAACTTGATGTTGCTGCAAGCCAGTTATTAAGCAAAGTTCTTGGCATTCAACTATCTTTCACTCTGGTAGTCCTGGACCATCAGTTTGGATTCAGAGCACCATTGAATATCAATCCTGTTCACTCCAATGTTCTGACACATTTATCTGTTCTGTTCAATCCATCCTTGCCTCCTTCATCTCATGCTAGCTCAGTCTTCTCCAGCATGGAAGGCTTGCATACTTTTACTACCTCTATGTTCTGTATTCCATCTGTGTATTCGTCTAGTTACAGTATTCCAGAAAGTCTTCCATGCTATTGTTCTTCTCATCTTCACAAGCTCACCATTGCTTCTTAGTCTGGGATTGAAGCATCTACATGGGTATCTCAGGCAACTGCATCATTTCCTGCTCAGCACTCTTTCCATCAAAGAAGTCTTGTAGGAGAGGCTGGCCTTCATGCCTCATATGGTGTGTCATTCTTAAATTTTCTCTAGAAATGCTGCTAATGTTGGTTTATAGGACAAGATGGAGGGTCACTAGTGCCCAGACCCTCTATGTTCATGAAGAGGCCCACTCCTGCTGCTTTGCTGTTTGATGAGCCAATTGACTCACAGCCAGGTTTGCCTCCACTATGTCATATTGGTTGGCAGCATGCAGCATCTTACAAACAATCTCATGAAATCAACATTGATATGGATACCAATGATGAAATAGATGAGGTAGCACCAAGTGAGGATGATCAGATTGCTGAGGCCATGATTTGAGGGGATAACTTGTACACAGCCAATCATGGAGTTTGTCACCCTCAAAGTAAATTATTATTTGCCATGCATTATGTCAATCAATTAATGCCTATCTCTAGCTGGTCATACATCCATGGCAGAAGAGGTTGCAAGGCATTCAGAAGGTATGTCATTATGTTTGTCTAACCAAATGTTTTGTTGACTAATGGCTAACATATATTTAGGCCAAGACATTGAAGATATTGTTGTAATGCACCATCAACACAACTACACTCCTTGCCTTCTGAAAAAAATTCATAGCTAGCCACCATCAGGCATGAACAATAATCTATCCCAGGCTCATGGAATGCAGATAATGTACTAATGAGTGCAACACAAAATGTGTCAAGCCAACATGAAGTGATGCCACCACCAGAATCAGGTGCCCAGTCCAATTGGCATCTCAAATCCAGCCAGCAGAGATGCCAAATTTCATTCATGATAGAGGGTGCAGACCCATCCAAATTGCAATTCTACCAACCAGCTGTCCATGACATTATTGAGTAAATAAAGCAATTTTCCCACTGTGATGCTGCCTCTATCAACAACTTTCCACACTGGATTGAGTTCAACAAAGTAGCTTTGGAATATGTCAAGGAAGCAATACATGAGAGATGTATGAAGTAGTTGGTTATCCCTGATGGTAATCATTTTTTGTTTTGTAGGAATTCTGCTTTGAGCTAACTTATAATAATGCAGGTTGGTGGCTGCAATATGCAAACAATATTTACAAGCTGGTAGGTTCACATCAGGTGGTATTGTATCTACTAATCATATACAATACTATGTCTCTCATACAGAATCTAACTTTTTCTGACTTTCAATAGTATTTTCTGTGATCACATAACTTGATATTTGTCACATGATCAGTCATGTGACATCATGTGACCATAGTCTAGAACATAGTACATCATATGTTTGGACCATGACATCATAGCATACATTAAGCAGATGCATAAAAACTATCCCATGACCATGAGATTACTATAGCTATACATAGTATACATTACAAATAGCCATCATAATAGTGGCCAGCTCTAAGCCGGTCCATGCACTGTCACTTGTAGTATATACAATAAGCAACAAAACTGATGCAATGTTTGCATCGTTTTGATTGAGGAGTAAATATCTGGAGAGTCTTTGATGCTAGACCCCCCAACCTTGATACCAATAGAAAGCCCTAATCAAGGGCTTTCTGATGGTATATGGGTCTATTATGTCATTCTTACTATATCAGGAAATATTCTGGAATTAATGAAGGGCACTCATTGCATCAATTTTGTTGCTAATATCAAGGGTATCATAGATCAGTATGAAGTGTATCATCCTTTGGCCTTAATGACCTCCTGAACACTTCTAGGCATACTCTTAATCAATCTCTGATATTCTTCCACCCCAATCTTATACCCTCTTCCTAAATCCTCTCCCAAAGCTCTAATATACCTTTTGGTGGCTCAGAATACTCTGCTAGCCTTTTCTTGAGGAGAAACCATAGGTGTTCTATGGGGTTAAGGTCTGGAGACTGAGCAGGCCATACCATGACCTCATATTCATGCCCCTCTAACCATTTCTTGGCCTTCTTACTAGTATGCCTGTCCTCTGGAGAAAGTCCATAATCCACCAGGGAGTTTTGGAGTTTATCCTCCAAAATCTGCACATAGAGATTAGCATCCATCTTACCATCAATCTTGCAAGCCATTCCAACTCCCTCCCAAGTCATACAGCTCCATAGCATCACTGATCCTCCCTCAAATTTAACTATTCCCTATACAATTCTATTACTGAGGCCCTTTCCTGCCCTTTTCCAAGCCCACTTCCTTCCATCTGATCCAATGCAATTAATTTTGATCTCATCTGACCATATAACACACTTCCAATCCTCAACAGTCCAATCCTGGTAGCTTAAAGCAAAGTCCAATCTTGCCCTCTTGTAACACTGGTGAAGAAGAGGGCATTTCTGCTTCACCACAGCCTTCATACCAGCTTTCTTCAAGTGACAGTGAATAGTTTGGGGGGAGATGGAATGGTTCTTTACATCCTGAAGTGTTTTGGTGATCTAGACTGCATTTTCAGCCTTTCCAGTTCCAATTAAATAAATGGGATGGCACATATCAATAGGAGAAATGATGGAAGAATGACCACCACAGTGTTTGGGGAGGTTGGGAAGATTTTTGGAGTGTATCCTGCTGATGGTAGATTGGTATAAACCAGTAGAATGAGCAGTTTGATGAGTTGAGTGACCCAATTCCAAGAGAGAGATGATATGATGGGCTTGTTCAATGGAAAGGGATTTCATGATGGTGGTTGTTGAGAAAGCAATGGTGTTTGTGTTTGCTTGTATCATGTTGGACTTATGATTCATCACATGACTACTGATTATGTAATAAACCCTCACAATATAGAGATTTAGCATTTTACAATGTCAGCAACAAAACTGATGCAATAAGTACCCTTCATTAATTCCAGAATATTTCCTGATATGGTAATAATTACATAATAGACCCATATACCATCAGAAGGCCCTTGATTAGGGCGTTCTATTGGTATCTAGGTTGGGGGGTCTAGTATCAAAGGCTCTCCAGATATTTACTCCTCAATCAAAATGATGCAAACATTGCATCAGTTTTGTTGCTTACTGTATATTATAAATGCAATGCCAGCAAACCTCAGTCTATTATGATTAGTTTCCTGCTAGCTTATATGGATTCCACATCATAGTTTGTGATTATCAAGGTGACCTAGCTGTCACTAGTGGTTGCTTTCATAAAAACAAACTTTCTGTTATGAACACTATCAGTAGTAAGGAATCGAGAAAAGGAATGCACAGCTATTGGCTGCCTGGTGGTTCATGAGCTGGGTTTAAGGTACTGGTGCCTTGTCTGAACAAAGAGTGACTTGAATATAAAATAGAAGCTCACTTGTAAGCCTGAGGGTACTACAATCTGGTGGTCAAGTCGATGTGTTGAGGATCAATGATGAAGAACAGAGGCGATCCTTAGAGATCCAGTGGGAGACTAGGGACAAAGCTGAGTAGAACAAGACTGGGGAGTCGAGTTCTATCAGTGCTATATTATATACTATGGATACAAGTGCACAGACCATGCCTTAAAGGCAGATACTTGCTATCTATGGCTATACAAGAGAGTCCATGAGGTAGACAGGCACTATAGATAAAGGCCATGAGGCAATAAATGTGGTGTGGCAGAATGGAAGATGCCAGGGACCATGAGAACATAAAAGAGGGCCATGTACCATGAGGAGGTGGCAGATCTATAGATAAATGAAATGAAGATCTGTGGTAGAGATCCAAGATCTATCAAGATACAATGGAGATCCAGATCAGGAGATGTCCATGGTGATGAAGGGTGAAGAGCTGGGCATCTATAATAATGTCAATAGATCAATACACTATAGTGCATATGACTATGAGCATCTATGGGCTATGTCAGGTAACCAATAAGATAAAGGGAAATATGTGCAGCAATAAAGGAAAAGGGGAGCAAGCATGATGTGGAACCCTAAACTGGGGTTTAGCTAGGTGACAACAGTGTTTGTCACACTTTCCTTTCTGCTACTTTATCTCAAGACCAGTATTGTTATGACTCTCCTCTGTAACCTAACTTTTTCTATTTTGTTCCCTTCATTTTCTCAATTATATGACTTGATATTCACCACATGATCAGTCATGTGACATCACATGACCTTATCATTTATCTATGACATCATAGTTCTAGATCTACACATGGTAACCTCATTCATGGGAATATTCCCACACTCATGAGAACACTATAGCCTTACATAGTAATAGTAGATAGCTTATCGATAGACACAGCTTGGTCTGTGCACCATGTAACCTAGTACAAATACTTGAATGCAATGACCAGCAGACCTCAATCTGTTCTGATTAGTTTCCCACTAGCCTATATATGCCCATCCCCATAGTTTGTGATTGTTGAGGTGACCTAGTTGTTTGGCTATTGGTTGCTTTTACAAGAACAGACTCTTACTTCTACTTCATCTCACTGGCACCATCATGTGCCCCCACTACTCCACTTTCTTTCACATCACTTCATAAAGTCGGATCCCAGACTTAAGGGAGAACTCACAATAGCCAGCAATAAGGCTCTATCTTGAAAAAGCAAGGCAGTTATACCATTACCATAGATAGAAAAGCACTATCTCTCCACACTTAGTTATACACTGGTCCAGCATAGCTTTGGTTTGCTTTGATGGGGTAGATCACAATCGAGTGAACCCTTCCGTCTGCCAAAAAATTGGATAATTCCCTTGGTGCAAAGTGGGTCAGCACAACAGAGCATACTGTGCAAACACCGCATCATGATATCTACAGTTTTAAGAGTCACGGTCTTGGCATACTAAAACATCAGCCATAGCCAGGCAGTTACCCAGTTCCCCCCTCTCATACCCA
Source organism: Garcileccinum viscosum (assembly GCA_038090455.1). NCBI lineage: Eukaryota > Fungi > Basidiomycota > Agaricomycetes > Boletales > Boletaceae > Garcileccinum > Garcileccinum viscosum. Next base: position 8,334 of record JBBPMT010000235.1, read on the forward strand.
ATACTCGTGGAGTTATTGTCTGACTGTGACAGACAAGAGTTTTTCTTATAGTTTATGGACTTCTCAGACTTATATGGCAACAACTGGTGTGCGCTCCACAACAAGAACTACATCGCTATCTCATCCAACATCTCACATTGCCTTCCCCTTGATGAGGATTTTGATCCAAATGACATCATAGTCTGCGACATCCTATATGCAATAGAATTCACCCCCAATTTCCCCCACTGGTTGCAATATGAGTTCCTCAAACACTATCTTGATAAAGCACCAGTACTCGCAGATAACACCTTAGACTTCTATTAGAGTCAAATAGAATTCAACTATAATGTTGGACCTATACAATCTTCCGGATCCTCTCAACTCAGAAATGACAACCCCCACCATGAGCAGCTATTGCCTTAGCTCCTCAACAAGCAGTGGGCAATGACTCACTAATCAACTCACCTTGCTAAGTGAGCTCTTGCAACAAACAATGGATAGATTAACAGCTGTGGAGCAAAGAAACTGAGAGCTTGAGGCCCGATTGGACCAAGAGTGCAAGGAGAGAGAAGATGATCCCCACACTACAAATAGTTTTGATGAACTGAAATCAAAATGGGCAGAAGTGGTTAAGGACTCCAGACTATTCAATGGAAGCTATAACAAATTTGACAAATGGTGGATGAAAATGCTAGTATTCCGAGAAACCAATCTATCCATAAAGATTGGAACTTAGCAGTCTTCTCACAGATAGGTGTTGAAAGCAGCAAGAAAAACAAAAATGGTGCAGGGGCTTGGGCATGAACACAGATCAAAAAGAGGCATGACAACAATGTGCCATGGCTGTCATTGGCCCAAATTGAAAAATTGCTTAATGATTGATTTTGGATTGGAAATGAAAAGGAGATTGCCACAAGACGACTCATCGCTCATAAGCAAGGACAAAATAAGAGAACCCAAGTGTTCCTTACCCAATGGCTAGCCCTCTATGATCAAGTCCAGGTGGAGGAAAACACTGGAGTCATGCTCCTAGAACAATTGGTCTGGCAGGATATCATCCACCATATGTTTATGCAACAAGAAAGGCCCACTAGCCTCTACACCTTCATTGCCATGGTACAAAAATATGCCAATGCCATTAAATTGTTTGAATCTCAGTTCCAAGCAAACCAATCAAGACGCAATTCCAATGCTATGGAAATAGATTGCACCACCTTTGACAACTGGAAAAAGATAGGCTGCTCAACCTGGGGCTGCTACAATTGTGGCAAAGAAGGCCACTTGGCAAGGAATTGCAAGGCCAAAAGCACAGCCTGCAATGAATGTGGTTTCCAAAGGGGTGGGCACCAAAAGGAATGCATACAATTCAAATTGAAAAAGGTATGCACCACAGAAGAAACTGCCCAAACAAACCAATATGCCATACTAATCCCTCCATTTGCAATCCTCTCCAACTCCAAACCAGCTGGGCAACCAAACTGGCAAGCCACTATATGCAGAATGGACTTTGATGCTGCCTAAGCCTACTTTAAAGACCTTGAGGCACACCAGGGAAAAGAGTAGAGTTGACTATATCAGGTAATAGTTCAACTAATATGGACCCTAGTTTTATTTCTTCTTCTGATAGTTCCTTTTTCAATCTTATTCCATCTCGATCGAGGGTGCAATGCCAAGACAGTGCTCACCCATTTTCCTTATGTACTTCAAATAGTTTCACAAATTTAGATTCTGATTGTAATTTAGATAGTTCTCCTTCATCTTTGTCGTCTCACTGTGGTAGCCTACCAGACAACATAACCGAAGCGGTGATCTCCAAAAAGGAGCGTGGTTACCAGGAAGTAATGCTTAATTCCGCTTTCACAAAAAATAAAAATAGCTTGTCTTCAAACCTGATAGAGAAACACATGAGAACTTTGAAACCACTCTGTGAGCTATTTGTAAAAATTGATATAATAATGAAAACCACAAAAACAGAATGCCAAGCCCTGCTAGACAGTGGCACCACCAGCATATTTATTGACCAAACATGGGCAAAGGAAAATAGAATTCCAATGCAACCACTTGATATGGTGATACCTGTATACAATGTAGATGGATTCATCAACTCAGCAGGAGGAATTGCATATATCGCCTCACTCATTATAGACTACAAGGAACACCGAGAAAATCAATGCAGACATCACAAATCTGGAAAAGAACCAATTAATTCTTGGATACATGTAGCTCAGGAATCACAACTCTACCATAAATTGAATCACAGGAACAGTCACCATGGACAAGTGCCCATCTAGTTGCACAGCACTCAAACATTTAGCCAGAACACAGGCAGAAGTGCATGAAGTCGCCTATGCATATCACATCCAAAAAATAGAATACCCGATCGACATACCAGACACCATGGAAGCCACCAAACTTGTACCAGTAGAATACCATGACTATCTAGATGTATTTTCCAAAAAGGCAAGTGAGAGAATGTCCAAAAGAAAACCATGGGACTACATGGTAGATCTCAAACCAGATTTCATATCTAAAAAGGGGCATCTGATCAAACTCAGCCTGCAAGAACAGGACAAAGTCAAAGCATTTGTAGATGATCAGCTTAGTAAGGGATACATCCACCCCTTGAAATCGCCTCAAATCTCCCCTGTCTTTTTCATACTGAGGAAGAACAGCAAGAAGTACATGATCATGGATTATAGATACTTGAATGAAGGAACAGTGAAAAATAACTACCCATTGCCTTTAATCTTGCAAATTATAGATAAATTAAAAGAAGCCAAGCTCTTTATAAAAATGGACCTCCAATGGGGATATAACAATGTCCGCATCAAAGAAAGTGATGAATGGAAAGGAGCCTTCATTTGTCACCTCAGGGTTTACTAACCTCTTATAATGTATTTCAGCATGTGCAACAGCCCTGCCATGTTTCAACAGGTGATGAACAAGATCTTTCCTGACATGGATCATGTAATTATTATATACCTCAATGACTTCTTGATCTTCTCCAAAGATAATGATAGATCAAAACATGTCAAATTAGTACATAGAGTTTTAGAAAAACTCCAGAACAACAATTTGTTCATTAAACCTGAGAAGTGCTTCTTTGGAGTAACCAAAGTTGACATGCTAGGCATGGATGTCTCCAAACACAGCATATCAATGAACCATGAAAAAGTGAAAGGAGTGCAAGATTGGTCCATACCGACTACTCTGAAAGGCATAAGAAGCTTCCTAGGACTCGTAAACTTCTATTGCTGCTTCATCACCAATTATAGTCTTATTGCACAACCCTTACATGACTTAACCAAAAAAGATCAACCCTGGATTTGGGGAAAAGACCAACAAACAGCATTTGAGATGCTTAAAAACACATTCATTATGGCCCCAGTACTAGCATACCCAGATGATACGACCTCATATAGAGTTGAATGTGATGCCTTGGACTTTGCCATGGGTGCAGTACTCTCAACTAAAATAGACGACAAATGGCATCCTGTGTCATACATGTCACATAGCATGACCCCCGAGCAATGCAACTACACCATAGCCAACAAAGAAATGCTTGCTATCATACTCACACTGGAGCAATGGAGACATCACCTAGAAGGTGCATGCCACTAGTTTGAGATATAGACCGACCATAAAAATCTCCAATAGTTCATGAAAACATAGGATCTAAATCAATACCAAGCTCATTGGGCAATGTATTTATCATGATTTGATTATGTACTGGTAAACAAGCCTGGTACATCTATGGAAAAAGCAGACGCACTCTCTAGAAGAGAGGATCACATAATCGAGATCAAGAATGATAATAAAAATCAGATTGTTATCCCCGACTGTTACAGTCGACATTGTCCCAGAGGGTTGTACCGTCTCTTTGTTCCATCCCTTTTCCTTCTCCAACGTTAATTTGTCTCTTTTCCTTTCGGCAGATGGATCCCTTCTCTTCAACCTCCCTTTGTCCTCCGCCTAACTTTTTCTTATCGTCTTATCTCCTTATCGTCTTATCTCCTTATCGTCTTATCTTGTATACATAGCCTTCCGCAGCTTCTGACTCACCTTCACTATGGATGACGCACTTTCTTCCCCGCGATTCCTTTGCGTTTCATCTCCATCTTCCCTTTATGTCTTCCTCTCTTTCACTGCTATGACATAGCTTGGTCCGTGCCTCGCACCATCCCCTATATATACCCGTAGCATGATGGTGTATGTTCCTTAGCTAGTTCTACACAATTCAGCGTCGATTCTTGCTGCCTCGAGCTCTTGGTGTATGCACTCAAGATAGAGAGACCTCCCCTCAGTATAAACTAGACTTGATGGACTCTTCGTGAGATTCTCGTCTAGTTTTGTCTTAGTGTGCGACGCCCAGCATAACACCGACCATCATATGCAGGTGATGCTTGGTATAGCCCTCTTCAATAAGATCAAAGAAGAACAGCCCAAACAAAGCAACCCCAACAGATCTGAAGATCATGATTGTTGCGAATATCATTGTAACCTAACTTTGCCCCTAGTCTAGGGTTCCGCATCTAGCTTTCCCCCTTTTCAGACATAGCTGCACACTTATCCCCAGCACTTCTCGTTATTTACTATTGTTTCCCTTTTTATAGACGCCCAGCCTCTTCACCTTTCATCGGCCGACGATCTCATCATATCAATCTCTGCATCTAGTATCTTGATAGATCTCGATTGCATCTCAATCTTCCATTCATCTATCTATAGATCTGCCACACCTCATGGTACGTGGCCCTCTTTCATACTTCTCACGGTCCCTGGCCTCGTGCTGCCACACCATGTTGTTGCCTTATGGCTTTATCTATGTAACCGTTTATAGTATGTGCCGGCCCTTACTTCGTGGTCCGTGCACCTTGTAGCATAGTATATATAGAGTGTAATCACCGATAGCAAGACTCCCTAGTCTTGTTATATTTGGCTCTCGTCCTAGAACCCCTATGGGCTCCCTAGTGATTAGTCTCTGCCGTCTGCGACTACTTCAAGAGTTCTTACTTTATCTTTGAGCCCACCGATAGGATGACTGCATAGGTTGTAATCCTACAAGCGGTTCCTCATAGATGCGTAACCTGGTGCGTATCCTCTTTCATAACCCTATTCTTTTGACCACTCGATAGCTACTGCTTCAATAATGGAATATGGTATTATAATGACAAGATATGGGTTCCTGCAGATCTCTGAAAAACCATGGTAACCATGTTTCATGACCATCCCTTTTTTGGACACAAAGGTGTGGAAAAAATGCAAGAATTCATATCATGGTATTATAGCTGGCCCAGAGCCAAGAAAGACATAGAAACTTATTGCAAAGCTTGTGACTGTTGTGCCTAAATGAAACCCACCAATCGCACACCCACTGGCAAACTCCAACCATTAGAAGTAGCAGAAGGACCTTGGAAGTCAGTATCTACTGATTTCATCACAGGATTACCTGAAAGTCATGGCTTCGATAGTATCCTTGTGGTAGTCAACTGGTTCTCAAAAGAAGTTGTCTTCATACCCATGAAGAAAACTGTTATGGCAAAAGAAACAGCCAAACTCTATAGAAATTATGTATGGTGCCATCACAGCTTACCCAATAGCATGGTCAGTGACCAAGGACCACAGTTCGCATTGCAAATGATGATGGACTTATTAAAACTATTACATATCAAAAAGAAGATGTCATCAGCGTATCATCCACAACCAGACAGACAAATTGAGTGTGTAAACAAAGAATTAAACCAATATCTCCACCTATATGTCACAGAAAAACAAGATCAATGAGCAAAATGACTAGCACTTGCCCAGTTTAACTTAAATAACACCAAATCCTTGGCGACCAGTTTCGCACCATTCCAGCTCACTAAGAGCTTTACCTCTCATATCGGCTTCAAAGCTGCCATAGTCAAAGCACCGGCTGCCAAAGAATTCGCTAACTAGATGAAAGCCAATTTGCACACAGCTAAAGAAGCCCTGGAATGCACATGCCATAGGATGAGTCAGCAAGCTGACAGACATTGATCCTACACACTGGACTACAAACCAGGTGATCTTGTACTGCTATCAATGAAACATCTAGATCTTGCAGAGCAACCTTCTAAGAAGTTAACTGAATGATGGATTGGACCCTACCAGGTCACTAATGTATATAACAATGCTGTCAAACTCTTGTTTCCCATTTTGAACCAAGCACATGATGTAGTAAATGTGTCTCATATCAAACCATATATAGAACCACTCGAAGGACAATCCATCCAACGTCCCGGACTGGTATTCATTGATGATGAAGGAAATGAAGAATTTGAAGTGGATCACATAGTTGATTCTCACCCCATCAGTCGTGGCTTCCAATATCTGATATATTGGAAAGGATATGATGAATCTGATTGTAGTTGGGAATCTGCAAGCAACCTTAAAAAGTCGGCTAGCAAAGCAATTGTGGACTTTCATAGATTAAACCCAGCAGCTCTGCGAAAGCTCAAAATGGCCCATGTGCTATTTGACTCCCTTTTCACAACAAAAATAGAAAACTTCACATTGGGTTCCACCACAGAACCATAGGCGATCTGGAATCTCACCCATAAAAAAGGGGTAATGTTATGACTCTCCTCTATAACCTAACTTTTTCTATTTTATTCCCTTCATTTTCTCGATCATGTGACTTGATATTCGTCACATGATCAGTCATGTGACATCATGTGACCTTATCATTTATCTATAACATTATAGTTCTAGACCTACACATGGTAACCTTATTCATGGGAATATTCCCACACTCATGAGAATACTATAGCTTTACATAGTAATAGTAGATAGCTTATCAATAGACACAGCTTGGTCTATGCACCATGTAACCTAGTACAAATACTTGAATGCAATGATCAGCAGACCTTAGTTTGTTCTAATTAGTTTCTCACTAGCCTATACGTGCCCATCCCTATAGTTTGTGATTGTTGAGGTGACCTAGTCATTTGGTTATTGGTTGCTTTCAAGTATTATCTCATCTTTACCTCTACTCTCTTCTTTCATCACTTGCATAGTTAGACCCAGACTTAAGGGAATATACCTGATAGTCAGAGTTAAGGCTTTTTTCTGAAACAGCAGGCAGTTGTACTATAATCACAGAAGAACTGCAATCTTCTCTCCACTACATACATATGCTTGTCTGACATCACTTCAATTTGCTTTGTCAAGGTAGATCTTATTCAAGAGGACCTTTCTGACCACCAAAAAAACAAGGATTTGTCCTTTAGTATATATTGGATCAGTGCAGTGGAGACAAGTGTGCAAACCTGGCATATTGAGCTTCTATCAGTTCAAGACTTGTAGCCTTATTGAGCTAAAACAGGAGCCATAGCCAGGCAGATACCCAGTTCTCCTCCATATCTCTGACACTCAGGAGTTACTGCTCAACCACAATGAGGAGGAGATTTTCTTTTATAGCTTGTTTATGGAATTTGGTGGTGATTTTACCACATATATCACATTAGCTAAATCAAATAGCATTCCCTGCCTTTCCATGATTATTGAAGACTTCAATCCCAATGACATGATAGTTAGGGACACTCCATATCACATCAATCTTGTAAATTTCCCCACTTGGCTCAAACATAAATTCCTCAAGCATCTTGATCAGACTCCCATTCTTATTGACAACACTCTCAACTTTTACCAATCATAAATAGAATTCAACTATGTTGACCAAAGTGGCATAATACAATCCAGTGGAGTCCCATTCCACATTCCCCACCCTAACCATCACTACATCCAGGAGCCACAACAGCACCATTGCCTGACTAGAAGATCAAATTGCATCACTAGTCAACAAATTGTCTACTATGATGGACAGATTGAAATGAACAGAAAATCATGCTGCTGACCTGCAAAACTAGTTGGACCAAGAGCAGCAAGAGCACACTTGAAAGCAACCAGTAGCCAAATCAACTAGATCACTTTGAAAATCACAAATTATAAGATGGAGACTGTATAGGCTAGTGAAAATCTAATCAGAATAGACCAAGATCTGCTGGCCATTGTATTAGCAGTTTATATACAGTACATGATGTGTGCACAGACCAGCTTAGGGCTGGCTGCTACTACCAATTGAAGTGTAAGCTATTGAGGACAAGGAGTGAGTTAGGGGTATGTGTGATGTGATACATGCCTAGGGGTTCTATTTGTAGGGTTACAACCTATGGATATCCCGCTATGTCAATGGGATCTCGAGGGTAAGAGTAAAGACTCACTTGTGAGTCACAGCTGGTTAGACCAGTACAAAGATTATATAGGCAAGTAGGGGATAAAGCGACTATAACAAGACTGGAGAGTCTTGGCCAGTAATTACAAGTCTATATATACTGTACATGAGTGTGCATGGACCACTAGTTAAGGGCCAGCACCTGCTATAATAGATTATAGTAAAGACATAAGACAATAACGTGGTGTGGCAGAATGGAAGAGATGCAAGGAACCATGAGAAGTATGAAAGATGGCCACATACCATGAGGTATGGCAGATCTATAGATAGGAATCAAGATAAGATCCATCGGGATCTATAATCTATTCAGATATGAAGAGATCAGGATCGGGAGATCATCGGCCAATGAAAGGTGAAGAGGCTGGGTATGTATAAAAAGGTAAACAATAGTAAATACTTGCCAATAGTATGTCATGTAATGACCAGCATCTAGCTATCATGTGACTGGGGGGAAGCGCTGGGAATAAGTGCGTGGCTATGAGGGAAGGGGTTGAGCTGAAAAGGGAACCCTAGACTAGAGGCAAGTTAGGTTACAATGATGTTTGCAATACCAATTGTATTTGAAATGTATACTATATAAGACTATATGACTTTCATGGTTGTGGAAAGGTTCCCATACATGTGGTTAACTTATGCTATGATGTACTATAATATAATGGGTCTAGCCCTAAAGGTCACATGATGTCACATGATTGCAAAAAATAAAAAAAGAAAGAGAATTTGTAACAATACTGATGCTCCTCTTCCCATCATATTGACCTCTGAGTCAAAAAAAACAGAGATAGTTAAGGACTCTGAAATGTATGACAGGTTGTATGGCAAGTTTGACAAATGGTGGACGAAAATGCTGGTATTCCATGAAACAAATCTATTGGTATTTAGGGAACATAAATTGAATGGTGAGTGAGACTGAAATCTTGTAGTATTTTCTGGGATAGGTACTGAGTCTAGGGATAAGGACAAAAACAAAGCAGGTGCATGGGCATGTACAGAAATCAAGAAGCACTATAACAGAATGATCCTTTGGCTTAAGTGGAAGAAAATGGAAAAACTACTGTACAGCTAGTTTAGAATTGGGAATGAAAAGGAGATTGCAACCAAAAAGTTAATGGCTCACAAACAGTATAGGAATAAATGAACACAAGTGTTCTTGACTAAATGGCTAGCACTTTATGACCAAGCAGAGTATACATATAGAAGTGATGGACATCATCTTGCTCAAACAAGAAGTTTGACAAGATATTATCAAGCATGTTAGCGACATTGGCGGAGCTATCGGGTATAACCCTAGAATGGGGTTGTGGTCTAGTGACGAGGACCCAGTGTCGCTAAGGTGGGTTTGGAGGTACTGCCGTGTTCGACAACTATCGAGGAAGTGGACTCGGAGTAAGGGATGATAGTAATCCCGTTCTGTGGAACTCAGACGTGACTATGGTCGAATGCCAAGAAGAACTAGACTGGGGATCTAGTCTTCAAGGCCCATGTATTAAATACTACGAGTACATGCGCACGGACCATGCCTTAAGGGCAGGTACCTGCTATCTATGGCTATAGTAGTGAGTCCATGAGGTAGACACGTGCTGTTAGATAAAGGAACGTGGTGTGGCAGAATGGAAGAGAAGCCAACACCGTGCGAAGATGAAAGATGGCCACGTACCGCAAGGTGTGGCAGATCTATAGATAAGCGAGAAGAAGATCGAGATCCGAGATCTATCAAGATACAACAGAGATCCAGATCGGGAGATGTGCAGCCAATGAAAGGTGAAGAGTGCCGGCGCCTATAAAAAGGTAAACAGTCCATAACAGAGAATAAACGATAGATCACGTGATGACCAGTGTCTATGGTCACGTGACCCGATAAGATACTCGCAGGCGCTAAAGCGGGCGGCAATTAGGGAAAGGGGGAAAGCCAAAAAGGGAACCCTAGTCTAGGGGCAAGTTAGGTTGCGACCGAGGTCTGCAACACTACACCCTCTCTACAGGCCAGATTCCAGATGGCCTATGTCGGAGACGAGGAGGGAGAGACCTAAACTCGGGGGTCAGCTCCGGGGGAAGACGTGTGAGGGGGGGAGAGTTGTACGGCATGTTGGTTTGTTTGTGCAGTTCCTTCTGCGGCATGTACTTGTTTTGATTTGAATTGGGAACACTCTTTTCGGTGTCCCCCTCGACGGAATCCACATTCAGCACACGCGGTGCTCTTGGCCTTGCAGTCACATGCAAGGTGGCCTTCTTTGCCACAATTGTAGCAACCCCGAGTTGAGTGGCCTATCTCTTCTCAGTTTTTGGTAGTCGTGCAATCTATATCCATGGCGTTGGGATCGCGCCTTGTTTGGTTCACTTGGAACCAGGATTCGAATGATTCTATCGCATTGGCATATTTTTGTACCACGCTGATAAACGCGTGGAGGCCAGTGGGCCTTTCTCCTTGCATAAACATGTGATGGACGATGTCTTGTCGGACTGATTGTTCAAGAAGCATTACTCCCGTGCTTTCTTCGACTTGAGCTTGGTCAAAGAGTGCTAACCACTGGGTCAAGAACACTTGTATTCTTTTGTTCCAACCTTGCTTGCAGGCAATGAGTCGCCTAGTGGCGATTTTCTTTTCATTGCCGATTCTGAATCGGTCGTTGAGCAGTTTTTCTATTTGCGCCAGTAATAGCCATGGCACGTTGTTGTCGCGCCGCTTCTTGATTTCAGTGCAAGCCCATGCTCCAGCACCGTTCTTGTCCTTTTCCCCAGATTCAACGCCTATTCTCGAGAAGACTGCGAGGTTCCAGTCTTTCTGTCCGCCTACCCTTTGTTCTCCAAATATGGAGAGGTTGGTTTCTCGGAAGATGAGCATCTTCGTCCACCATTCGTCGAACTTATTATATGACCCGTCGAATAGGCCGGGGTAAGTCGATAAAACGAAAGGTTCAAGCTATGCTTATCTTGTCAAGTTAAACATCGAGGCCAGTAACGAGGCCGCCAAGCTATGTCGGGGCAAGGCATCCAAGTGACGATGGAGGCCAGGAGTTAGTCTTGATATAATGTAGCAAACGCTATCGAGTAGGAAGGAAGCAAGGAGTGCGCACTGATGTTCACGTCCAGTGGCCTATAGGTTCACCAGTAGGCTACGCCTACATCTCACCTGCTATCGGGGGAAGGCTCGAAGAAAGGAATGGAAGTGAGTCGAACAAGGATCTGGTCCACTAGGAGACCAATGGTACTAGGGATGAGATCGACTATATCAAGACTGAGGAGTCTTGGCCGATATTACAAGTCTATATATACTGTACATGAGTGTGCACTGACCATCCCTTTAGGGCCGGCACCTACTATAACTAGACTATAGATAAAGACATGAGTCAACAACGAGGCAGGGCTGTAAGGAATGGAAGCCCGCCGTGAGAACAATGAAAGTACCTGCCATGTACAACGAGGATGTGGCAGATCTATAGATAGTCAAAGGAAGGATCTGTGGCAGAGATCCGAGATCTATCAAGATACACGGAGATGCAGATCGGGAGATGCGCGGCCGATGAAAGGTGAAGAGGACCGGCACCTATAAAAAGGTAAACAGAGATAAATACTCGCTTACGATAGTAGTCACGTGATGACCAGCATCTAGCTGTCATGTGACCGAGGAGAAGCGCTGGGACAAGCGCGCGGCTATGAGGAAAGGGGTTGGGCCACAAAGGGAACCCTAGACTAGGGGCAAGCTATGTTACGACGGAGATCGCAACAAAGCATATGTATATGCAAGATGAACACCCCAAGAAGATGTATGATTTTGTTATGAAAGTATAGCATTATGCTAATGCCATAGAATCTTTCAAATCCCAATTCAATGGAAGTGTCCACCATTTCCAAGACCCCAATACAATGAACATCAACAGAATCTCATCCAATAACCAAAAAGAAGTTAACCATGCTTCTCAGGGCTGCTACAACTGCAGTAAAGAAAGTTACCTAGCACATGACTGCAAGGCCAAGAGCACAGCCTATGCAAAGTGTGGCTTTTGCTAAGGAGGGCACTGAAAAGAGGGCTCAAAATTCAAGTCAAAGAAGGTTCATGCTGCAAAAGAAACTGCACAAACAAACCAATATACTGAACAATAACCTCTAGCAACTCTCTCATGCCCTGCTAGACAGGTAAACTGGCAAGCTGCAATACACAATATAGACTTAGGGGCCACTAGAGCCTAATTCCAGGACATCAAAGCACACCAGGAAAAAAAGTAAGCTTGGACTTGTTGGGTAGAGTACCAAGTAATATGGACCCTAGATATACAGTGAGGTGCAAAACTGTTGCAATGCCTAACCACAAACCAGGGCGCAAAGCGCCCCGCAATCACCTGTGGGAATTTCACTTCACGTTGGTGAGAACAAATAAAGAGCAAACCCTTGGCTACAACATTGCCTCCTGGGCATGTGATTATGTTCACACACTGTCAAGATACATCCATTTCAAAACAGCAATAGCATTGCAACAGTTTTGCACCTTTTGATATCCTAGGTATATTAGTACTTGGTATAGCCTCCCTTTGCCTTGATA
>JBBPMT010000237.1:0-21101 GCA_038090455.1 Garcileccinum viscosum
GGGGAGGGAACGTCGAAGAGCCGCGATCCACTCATTGCTATAGTTGAAAGTTATTTCGCTGCGATAGAAATCGGTAATGTCGTTGTTTAATACCAGGGCTTGGTCAAGGCAATGTTCCAGGAATTCGTGCTGGAGCCACTTGGGGAAGTCGGGAGCGAATTCTATTGCATATGGGGCATCACGTACGATGGTGTCGTTGGGATTGAAGTCCTCGTCGATGGGGAGGCGCTCTGAGATGTCGGTTGAGATTGTGATGTAATTTTTATTGCGCAGTGCGCGCCAGTCGTCTCCATAGAGATCAGAAAAGTCCATTCACTAGGGGGTGCTGTAAAGAAAAACTTGTATGCATCACGGTCGCACACTAACTCCGCAATTGTCGGTGGTAGGGGAAGGAACCAGGTTCTGCCTGGCTACAGCTGACGTTTTAGTATGCCGAGACTGCAGATCTTAAACTCACAGAGTCTGCGATGCGAGAGTTTGCACGGTTTCTGTCCGCTGTGCTGACCCAATATGCACTAAGGGATTGATCCTTATTTGTACCACGGTCAGAAGGGTCCACTCGAATGTGGTCTACCCTGACAATGCGAACGGTCACTTACACTGGACGAGCGTATGTATGCAGTGGAGAGGTGGTTGCAGTCCACCTACAGTAATGGAGTAACCGCCTGACTATTACAGGTAGCGCCTTAAGTCTGGCGATCGACTATATCCCCTTAAATCTGGGGTCTGACTATGCCACAGCAGAGAGAAGTAGTAGGGGTGACACGTAATGGTGTCAGTGAGGTGAGGTAGGAAGAGAGAGTCTGTTCTTATAAAAGCAACCAGTAGCCTAACGACTAGGTCACCTCACACAATCACAAACTATAGGAGGAGGACTGTATAAGCTAGTGGAAAACTAACCAGAACAGACTGAGGTCTGCTGGCGTTGCATTCACAATATATATACTACTGATATATGCGCACAGACCATGCTGTGTCTGACGATAAGCTATCTATAGTTACTATGTATGGCTATATAGGTTCACACGGGTGTGGGAGAGTTCCCATGAACGAGGCTACCACATGTGAGTCTAGACTATGACATCACTGATAAGGTCAGGTGACAAAATAAACTATGTAAGGGTCACATGATGTCACATGACTGATCATTTGATGAATATCAAGTCACGTGATCGAGAAAAATAAAAAGAAAAGAGAAAAGTTAGGTTACGGAGGGAGTTTGTAACAATGGCTCTGATGTCATGGACTGTCATAACATTACACTGTCTAGCTTCAAGGTTTGGAATGTAGAATTAACATGTCAGAGCAAAAAAAAAAGTAAAGCTACTGAGACAACTAAAATATAGTGCACAAGTCTTGGAATTTGTCCCTTGACTCCTCTGTTAGCCATGACAAATGTTGGCCCATCCTCACAGCTAATTTCTCAAATTCATCATTTGCAACAGCTACTTAATGGCTTGCCCATTCACCTGCTACTGAATCTGCTTGAGTCCACATACTACTTTGGCCTTGACATGGAACTTGTAGAAGAAGAAGGTGAATGGTATGCATTCAACTGAAATCCCAAAGTTTGTTTTGAAACACAAGAATGGTGGTACTAGCAGCATCATTTTTCAAGAGAGAGGAGAACAGTATGACAAACTCATTCAAATGATGAAGATTATGGTCAAGGCTATGTCAAGTGAAAAAGAGCAGGACTTTCTGTGGAAGGTGTGGCTCAAGCACCTCATTAAGGCAGCTGAACTACAAGGGGCAAAAGTTATAGCTAAGTGAGTCCTTGAATCATGTGGCACTTACTTTGGCATTGAGCAACATGTCATGTAGACGAAAACACTGTGTGGATGACAAGGTTGATGATGGGCAGCCTGTCCATGGCTCTGATTCAGAGCCAGTGATAATTGAGCTACTGAATACCTCAGGCTCCAAGTCTGATACCAATAATGCAATACAAGCACCAGAGACTGATTCAGAGATGGACTTGGAGCAGGAAAGTGACTTGGCAAAGCTGAAAGGATCATTACCAGCAAAAAGAGCTAGAATCATAGCAACATGTCAGCTCACCTTCAATGATCTGAAGTGGAAGTGACTCAAAACAGCAGAGGAGATAGCAGAACAAAATAGGCAGTTGGCAAAGGAGACTGCTGAGTCATGCAGAAGGGTCAAGGAAGCAGAGGTGGAACAGCAGGCACAGTGGAAGCTTGAGAAACAATGACTTGCTGCTATCTGACAGCAACATTTGCATGACAAGAAATATGTAGCTAAAGTCAATGATTGCAACACCATTAATACAGTGAGTCGTTTTGCATGAAAACAAAACAAATAAGATTTAACTGGAGCAGGTGCTAAGAGACCCATCACAGTCCGAGTCAATAAACAATGGTTCAAACACAAATGTAGATGTGGTTGCAATTTCACACTCTGACTACATGAAGTGGAAGAAAGAGTGCTGTGGCAAAAGAAGGGGGACCAAATAGGTAGCCCACATGTGAACAAACTGGTACCATCCATTGCTATGGGTCCACATCAATATAGCAGCCCAAAGATTCAACAAATTTAAAGCTAATAAAACAACAGCTAAAAATGGAACAAAAATAATTTGGTCACCCACTGCAATGGTAAATACTCTCCAATGAGAGCATCCCAAGCTTTTCTCACATCTTAACAAAGGCACTGTCTCAAAGTGGATTGACTTGAACAAGGCCAAATGTCAATGGTCAGCTACCACACTCCAAAATGTTGAAAAAGGACACATACTCTTAGGCTCTGGTCACTCTAGCATTCTTTCGTTACACCCACATGTTCAAGCCAAAATCGTCAAAAAGCTTACAAGCCTCCACAAGTCCAGACTTCCCATCAATATTATTGTTGGCAGATTGATCATGCTTGCAGTCATTCAAGATTGCATTCCTGAGTTGCTCACAAAATTCAAATGCTCTGAGATATTTTCAATACAATAACCCATCTGACCTCAGAAGAGATGTGCTAATATTCACATCTATACAGAAATATGTACAAACTTTCTTTGACTCAGTCCTCAACTGGTCACTCCAAAAAGGCACTCAAATGGCAGCAAAGCTTCCCACTGATTCTGAAGAGAAATGTAAGGAGGCATTTTTCCGTCTTGTATATGTTATGAAATGGTACAATGTGCCACCAAAGGTAAGTTTTTTAAATCTTTGTTTGTGCAGAATTGCCTAATGCCATGGCCTGTCTCATAGCTTGTCATTGAATTCAATCAGATAGGGAACTATATCCTTCCTGGCAGTGGAATGACATTTGCTGAATGGGGATCACATCAAGTTGATATCATTGCTAAAGATGAAAAACATGCCTACACCTTGCTTGTGGCAAGCACACCTGATGGTACATTCCTATCATTCCAGCAGGTTTGGGCTGGTGAAAGCAACTACTAGCCAAACAACTAGGTCACCTTGATAATCACAAACTATAAGATGGATCCATATAGGCTAGAAGGAATCTAACCAGAACAGACTGAGGTCTGCTGGTCATTGCATTCAAGTATTTATACTATGTACATATGCACACAGACCAAGCTGTGTCTGATGATAAGCTATCTACTATTTCTATGTAAGGCTATAGTATTCTTACAAGTGTGGGAGTATTTTCATGAACAAGGTTACTATGTGTTGTTCTAGACTATGATGTTACTAATAAGGTCATGTGATCAGCTGACTAATATGATAAGAGATAAAGGTCACATGTGGTCACATGACTGATCATGTGACAAATATCAAGTCATGTGATCAAGAAAATGAAAGAAATAAAATAGAAAAGTTAGGTTATAAAGGAGAGTCGTAACATTACCCTCCTTCTATGAGCAAGATTCCAAATCACCTATGCTTTGGTGGTTGAACCCAAAGTGAAGTTTTCTATTTTTATCATAAAGAGGGAGTCAAAGAGCATACATGCCATTGGGAGCTTCTGTGGGGCTGAGGGATTCTTTTTGTGGAAATCTGCTATTGCTTTCAAAGCTGATCTTTTAAGATTGCTCGCACTTTCCCAAGTACAATCTGAATTGTCATATCCTTTCCAATACACCAGGTATTGGAATCCACAACCTATGGGGTGAGAGTCTACTATGTAATCCACTTCAAATTCTTCATTTTCTTCATCATCGACAGATACCGGTCTGGGACATTGGATGGGTTGTCCTTCTTGTGGTTCTATGTATAGTTTAACGTGAGACACGTTGACTATGTTGTGTGCTCAGTTCGATTTTGGGAGCAATAATTTGATGGCATTGGTATACATGTCAATGATCTGGTAGGGGCCTATCCATTATTCTGTTAACTTTTTAGAAGATCACTCAGTGAGATCTAGATATTCTGTGGATAGTAATATGAGATCGCCTGGTTTGTAATCTGATGTATGGGATCTATGTTTGTCAGCTTGCTGACTCATTCTATGTCATGTTGTTTTGAGATTTTATTTAGCTATTTAGAAATTGCCTTTCATGTTTTTGGCAAATTCCAAGGTGGCTGGCGCTTTAGCAAGAGCGTTCTCAAAACCTATGTGAGGTGTAAAGCTCTTGGTGAGCTGGAAAGGGGCAAAACCAGTTGCCGACAATTTTGTATTGTTTAGATTAAACTGGGCAAGGGCTAGCCATTCTGCCTATTGATCTTGTTTTTTAGCTATATACAAGTGGAGGTACTGGTTTAATTCTCTATTCACATATTCTGTTTGCCTGTCAGTTTGTGAATGATATATCAAGGACATTTTCTTTTTGATTTTTAATAGTTTAAGTAAGTCTGTCATCATCTGAGATGCAAACTGGGGTCCTCGGTTGCTGACCAAGCTATCGGGTAAGCTGTGATGGCACCATATGTAATCTCAGTAAAGTTCGGCTGTTTCTTTCGAGGTTACTGTTTTGATTGTGGGGATGAAGACAACTTCTTTAGAGAATCTATTGACTACCATGAGGATGCTATTGAATCCACGGCTTTCAGGTAATTCTATAATAAAATTGGCTGATACTGATTTCCAAGGTCCTTCCAGAGTTTCCAATGGTTGGAGTTTGCCTGCAGGGGCTCTATTTGTGGGCTTCATTCTAGTGCATTGATCATAGGATTTGCAGTAGGTTTCTATGTCTTTCTTAGCTCTAGGCCAACTATAGTAGTGCAATAGAAATTTATATATCTTTTCAGTACCTTTGTGGCTGAAAAGGAGATGGTCATAGAATAACGTGATTATGTTTTGACACATGTTTGTCGGAACCCATATCTTGCTATTGTAATACCATAACCTGTTTTGATCTGAAGATCCATCAAGGTTGCTATATTTACTATGTTCTTTCTTGATTTGATTGAATAGAGCTATATCAAGCATCACCTGCACACAATGATCAGGGATGACAATTTGATTCTTGTTGTTGTCTTCTGTTATGAACTTCCTCTGTAATCTAACTTTTCTATTTTATTCCTTTTGTTTTCTCGATCACGTGACCTAATATTCATCACATGATCAGTCATGTGATATCATGTGACCTTATCACTTATCTATTACATCATAGTCTAGACCCACACGTTGTAACCTCGTTCATGGGAATACTCCCACACTCATGTGAACACCATAGCCATATATAGTAACTGTAGATAGCTTATCGTTAGACACAGCAGCATGGTCTGTGCACATGTACCATTAGTATATATATTGTGAATGCAACGCCAGCAGACCTCAGTCTGTTCTGGTTAGTTTTCCAGCTAGCTTATACAGTCCCCCTTTCATAGTTTGTCTTGTGTGAGGTGACCTAGTCATCAGGCTACTGGTCGCTTTCATAAAAACAGACTCTCTCTTTCTACCTCACCTCACCGGCACCATTACGTGCCCCCACTATCCACTCATCTCTATATCGTTTCATAGTCGGATCCCAGACTTAAGGGAGATCTCGCATTAGCCAGCGATAAGGCTTGATTGGTATTCGTCCAACGGTTGTTCCGTGACCACAAGTGGACTGCAACCACCTCTCCACTGCATTCATACGCTCGTCCGGTGTAAGCCTATGGTTCATTTTGCTGGGGTAGACTCTATTCGAGAAGACCCTTCCAGCCGCCATACAAATACAGATCAATCCCTTAGCACATAGAGGGTCAGCGCAGCGGAGGCAAACCGTGCAAACCCACGCATTGCAATATCTATGTGCTTAAGAGTCACAGTCTTGGTGTACTAAAACGTCAGCCATAGCCAGGCAGATCCCCAGTTCCCCCCCCTCGTATTTGACACTCATGGAGTTATTGTCTGACCATGACAGACAAGAGTTTTTCTTACAGTTTATGGACTTTTCAGACCTATAGGTGATGACTGGCGAGCCCTAAGGAACAAAAATTATATTGCAATTTCCACCGACATCTCTGAACGTCTTCCTATCGACAAAGATTTTGACCCCAACAACACCCTCGTACGTGATGCACTGTACGCAATCGAATTCGCACCCGACTTCCCTGAGTGGCTCCAACACAAGTTCCTCGAACACTGCCTTGACAAAGTGCTGGTTCTCAATGACGACGTAACCAACTTCTATAGATCCGAAATCACATTCGACTTCAACAATGAGTGGCTCGCATCTATTTGATATACCGAGCCCCCTTGACACCCCTACCGTGAGCGCTCGCTCACTCTAATCATCCAGGTCGAGAGACCCCTCCCAAATGCTTGCAGATCAACTAGAATTGCTAACCGAGAGACTGTCAAGTATGATGGTCAGGATGGAGGCAGTTGAAGCTCGTGCTGACAACCTCCAAAACCACTTGGACCAAGAATGAGTGGAAAGAGAGGACGAGGATGACCGGAAGTCGACCAAGACAGAATTGGGCTCGAAGAGGGCTGAAGTAGTAAAAGACCCAGGAATGTTTGATAGGTTTTATCATAAGTTCGACGAATGGTGGACGAAAATGTTGGTGTTCAGAGAGACCAACCTGTCGCTGTTTAGTGACTCAAAAATAAATGGAGCAAAGAATTGGAATCTGGCCATCTTCTCCCGAATAGGTACCGAGGGAGAAAAAGGCAAAAATGGAGCAGGAGCTTGGGCATGCACAGAGATCAAAAAGCACCACGATATGAACGTCCTGTGGCTCCTGTGGCAAGATCTGGAGAAACTCCTCGCCCAATGTTTCCGCATAGGAAACGAAAAGGAAATCATGACTAAAAAATTAATGGTGTGAAAACAATACTGTAATGAGAGGACCCAGGTCTTCTTAACGCAATGGCTAGCACTCTACGATCAGGCAGAGTGCACAGAAGCAATGGGGATAGTGCTGTTGGAGGCAGGTGTCAGACAGGACATCATCTGCCACATGTACATGACCAACAAGCACCCCAAAAGTTGTACAACTTCTAGCCAATGCGATCGAGTCCTTCGAGTTGTGGTTTGACGGGTCCAGATAAACACAAAGAGACCCAAACACCATGGACATAGATGTCATTTCATCCGACAACCAGGAGATTAACTGCTCCTTCTGGGGCTGCTACAACTGCAGAAAAGAGGGTCATATGGCCTGCAACTGCAAGGCCAAGAGTATGGCCTGTGCAGAATGTGGATTCAGATGAGGAGGGCACCGCAAAGAGTGCTCTAAATACAAGGTGAAGCAAGTACGTGCCACAGAAGGAACTGCATCAACAAATCAAAATGCCGTACCACCCTTTGCACTCTTCTCCTCGCAACCAATGGCAACACTCTCCAACCTCCGACCCAGTGGGGAATTAAACTGGCAAGGAGCCGTTCGAAGCATGACCCTCAAAGTGGTGCATGCATACTTCCGGGACCTCGAGTCCACACAGGGAAAAGAGTAAGCTTGGACATATTGAGTAATGTACCAAGCAATACGGACTCTAGTTATGTACATAGTTCTTTCTCTTCCTTTTTTCATTTAATCCCAACTCGATCGAGGGTGCGACGCCAAGATAGTGCTCACCTGTTTCCTTTAGCTACTTCAAACTCTTTTTCTTCTCTCGATAGCGATTGTAATATAGATAGCCCAGTACATAGTTCTTTTTCTTCTCTGTCATCTTGCTGTGGTAGCCTACCAGATGACATAACCGAAATGGTGAACTCCAAAAAGGAGTGCGGTCACCGGGAAGTGATGCTTAATTCCATTTGTACAGAAAATAAAAATAGTTTATACCCAAACTCAACAGATAAAAGAGTGAGAATGCTAAAACCACTCCATGAACTATTCGTAAAAATCGAGATAATCACAAAAACACAAAAAATACACATAAACGCCCTGCTAGACAGCAGCGCCACAGGAATCTTTATCAATAGTGCATGGGCAAAAACTCAGAGAATCCCATTGCAACCCTTAGACAATGTTATACCAGTTTATAACGTAGATGGAACCATCAACTCCGCCAATGGTATAGCATACACAGCCACTATGATCCTAGATCACAAAGGACATAGAGAGAAAATAACGGCTGATGTAACCAATCTAGGAAAGAATCAGATGATCCTAGGATATACATGGCTACAAGATCACAACCCATCCATTGATTGGACCAAAGGAACCATAGAAATGAACCAATGCCCTGCCTCGTGTGCAATCTTACAACACAGTTACATAAATTGAGTAGAAAAGCACGAGATGGCATATGGTTATCACATCGGCCAAGCTGATGATGGAAAACACGTGCCCATAGACATGGAAGAAGCTAAGAAGCTTGTACTGCCACCATACCATGAGTACATAGATGTCTTCTCGAAGAAGGCAAGCGAAAGAATGCCAGAAAGAAAACCATGGGACCACGCAATAGATCTTAAGGAAGACTTCATACCAAAAAAGGGTAAACTTATCAAACTATCCCCTCAGGAACAGGACAAAGTAAAAGCGTTCATTGACGATCAGCTTTCCAAAGGATATATACGTCCCTCAAAATCCCCACAGACATCTCTGGTATTCTTCATTCCCAAGAAAGATGGGAAGAAATGCATGGTTATGGACTATAGATATTTAAACGAAGGCACCATGAAAAACAATTACCCACTTCCTTTGATATCGCAAATCATAGATAAATTGAAAGGATCTAAGATCTTTACAAAGATGGATCTCCGATGGGGATACAATAACGTGCGAATCAAAGAAGGCGACGAATGGAAAGGTGCCTTTGTTTGTCACCTTGGGGCTTATGAACCCCTCATCATGTATTTCGGCATGTGCAATAGCCCTGCCACCTTCCAGCAAATGATGAATGAAATCTTTGCTGATATGGATGACACCGTCATCATCTACCTAGACGACCTGTTGATATTCTCAAAGCATAATGATATGAAACGACACCAAGACACCGTAAAGAAAATCTTACAAAGGTTGCGAGATAACAACCTTTTTGTCAAACCAGAAAAATGCTTCTTTGGCGTCAAACAGGTAGACATGCTGGGCATGGACGTGTCAAAACATGGAGTATCTATGAACCACGAAAAAGTTAAAGAAGTACAAGATTGGCCAGTTCCCACCACCTTGAAAGGCGTAAGAAGCTTCCTAGGATTAGCCAACTTCTACCGACAGTTCATAGACAACTATAGCTTAGTGGCTAGACCACTTCACGATCTCACAAAGAAAGATCAACCATGGACATGGGGTCCAGAACAACAAAACGTGTTCGACACACTTAAAAAGAAATTTACATCAGCACCGGTATTAGCATATCCGGACGACATGACCCCATATAGAGTAGAATGCGATGCATCAGACTTCGCAGTCGGAGCAGTGCTCTCGACAAAAATAGAAGACAAATGGCATCCTGTCTCATTTATGTTGCATAGCATGACCCCAGAACAGTGTAACTATACTATAGCTGATAAAGAAATGTTAGCCATTATCTTAGCGCTAGAGCAATGGTGTCATCACCTCAAAGGTGCCAGACATCAATTTGAGATATGGACCGATTATAGAAACCTACAGTACTTTATGAGATCTCAAGATCTAAATCGAAGATAAGCACGATGGGCCCAGTACCTATCACGCTTCGATTACATACTCATAAACAAGCCAGGAACTTCCATGGGAGAAGCAGATGCACTCTCTAGATGAGAAGATCACATGATTGGCATCAAAAATGATAATAAAGCCACCATAATAATCCCATCAGAACGAATCAGATCTCTTGAAGAGATCTCGCTATTTGATAGAATCAAAAGGGCATATTCAGGATTGGAAGCCCCTGACGGGACGATCCTCCATGAAGGATTATGGCATTACCAAGACAAAATCTGGGTACCACAAGATCTTAGAAGGGGGGTAATAACCCAATTCCACGATCACCCCTTCTTCGGTCACAAAGGAGCGGAAAAGACACTCAATTTTGTATGCTGATACTATAGTTGGCCTGGAGCCAAACAAGACATAATAGACTATTGCAAATCCTGCGATTGATATGCATGAATGAAACTGACCAATCAGCCGCCAGCTGGCTTAACTCAGCCATTACCCATAGCAAAACACCCCTGGTCAGACATCTCTGCAGATTTCATCACAGGATTACCAGATAGTAAAGGCTTTGATGCCATCCTCGTAATCGTTGATCAGTTCTCCAAAGAAGTAGCACTGGTTTCTACACACAAAACCATTACGGCTAAAGAAACCGCTGAACTTTATAGAGATCATGTATGGAAAAATCACAGATTACCTGATAGCCTGGTCAGCAACTGAGGACCCCAGTTCACATCTCAAATGATGACGGACTTGCTTAAATTATTAAAAATAGAAAAGAAAATGTCGTTGGCCTACCACCCACAAACCAACAGATAAACTGAATGGGTCAACTGGGAGTTGAATCAATATCTATGCCTATATATAGCAGAAAAACAAGATCAATGGGCAGATTGGCTTGCCATTGCCCAGTTTAACTTTAACAATACCAAATTGTCGGCTACAGGATTTAGCCCATTCCAAGTCACCAAAACATATAGCCCACGACTTGGCATAGAACCACAAACGGTCAAAGCTCCGGAAGCTAAAAACTTCGTGGAAACCATGGATAGTACACATAGACAGGTCGCAGATAACCTTGAAAAAGCATGGCAGCGCATGAGTCAGCAAGCTGACAAACACAAACGTGCCACACCTGCATACCAAATAGGTGACCTCGTGTTACTATCAACCGATCACCTGACGTTATCAGATAGACCAGCTAAAAAGCTTACCGAACGATGGATAGGACCTTACCAAGTCATTGACATGTTTACAAACAGTGTCAAACTACTCTTGCCTAAATCAAACAAAGTGCATGACATAGTAAACGTATCTCATGTCAAACCTTATATAGAACCTCTCAATGGTCAACCTATCACTCGTCCAGGACCAGTATCCGTGGATGATGAAGGAAATGAGGAATACGAAGTCGAGAAAATTATTGACTCTCATCCCATTGGACATGGCTTCTAGTACCTGGTGCATTGGAAAGGCTATGACAAATCTGAAAGAACATGGGAATCAGCTACGAATCTGAAGAAATCCGCGAATGATGCCATCATAGAATTCCATAGAAAGAACCCCGTGGCATCTCGAAAACTCCACATGGCATGAAACCTCTTTGATTCACTGTTCACCCAAAAAATAGAAAACTTTACATCGGATTCCACCATGGAATCATAGGCAATCTGGAATCTCACCCATAGAAGGGGGGTAATATTACGAACTCCCTCCGTAACCTAACTTTTCTATTTTATTCCTTTCATTTTCTCGATCACATGACCTAATATTCATCACATGATCAGTCATGTGATATCACGTGACCTTATCACTTATCTATTACATCATAGTCTAGACCCACATGTTGTAACCTCGTTCATGGGAATACTTCCACACTCGTGTGAACACCATAGCCATATATAGTAACCGTAGATAGCTTATCGTTAGACACAGCATGGTCTGTGCACATGTACCATTAGTATATATATTGTGAATGCAATGCCAGCAGACCTCAGTCTGTTCTGGTTAGTTTCCCAGCTAGCTTATACAGTTCCCCTTTCATAGTTTGTCTTGTGTGAGGTGACCTAGTCGTCAGGCTACTGGTCGCTTTTATCTTCTATCCCGATCATATGATCCTCTCATCTAGAGAGTGTATCTGCTTTTCTCATGGAAGTACCTGGTTTGTTTACAAGTACATAATTGAATCTTGATAAGTACATTGCCCATAAAGCTTGGTGTCTATTTAGGTCCTGCACTTTCATGAACCACTAGAGATTTTTGTGGTCTGTCCACACTTCGAATTGATGTCTAGTGCCTTTTGTTACGAACTCCCTCCGTAACCTAACTTTTCTCTTTTTATTCCTTCTTTCGCGATCACGTGACTTGATATTCGTCACATGATCAGTCATGTGACATCACGTGACCCTTACATAGCTTATCTCATCACCTGACCTTATCTATTACATCATAGTCTAGACCCACACATTGTAACCTCGTTCATGGGAATACTCCCACACTCGTGTGAACCTATATAATCATACATAGTAACCATAGATAGCTTATCATTAGACACAGCATGGTCTATGTGCATGTACAAGTAGTATATATATTATGAATGCAACACCAGCAGACCTCAGTCTGTTCTGGTTAGTTTCCTAGCTAGCTTATACAGTCCCCTTCTCCATAGTTTGTCTTGTGTAAGGTGACCTAGTCGTCAGGCTACTGGTCACTTTCATAAGAACAGACTTTTCTCTACTACTTCACCTCACCGGCACCATTATGTGCCCCCCCTACCAAACTTTCCTCTACCATCGCTTTATAGTCGGATTCCAGACTTAAGGGAGACCTCACGATAGCCGGCGATAAGGCTCTAGTCGTAATAGTCGACCGGTTGTACTGTGACCACAGGTAGAAAGACACTACCTCTCCACGTCTTGTCATACGCTGGTCCAGCGTCGCTTCGGTTCGCTTTGACAGGGTAGATCACAATCGAGTGAACCCTTCCGTCTGCCGAAAAATCAGATAATTCGATTGGTGCAAAGTGGGTCAGTGCACTAGAGACAACTGGGCAAACACCGCATCGCGATTTCTACGGTTTTAAGATTCGCAGTCTCAGCGTACTAAAACGTCAGCCATAGCCAGGCAGTACCCAGTTCCCCCCCCTCATCATCGACAATCGCGGAGTTACTGTGCGACCACGACGCATAGGAGTTTTTCTTTTAGCATTAGTATATGGACTTTGCCAACATCTACAGCGACGGTTGGCGCGCCTTGAAAAACAAAAACTACATCGCAATCTCCACCGACATTTCAGAGCGTCTTCCCATTGATGAAGACTTCGACCCCAACGACACTATCGTACGTGATGCCCCGTACGCAATAGAATTCGCCCCCGACTTCCCAGATTGGCTCCAACACGAATTTCTGGAGCATTGCTTAGATAAAGCCCCCATTCTCAACGACAACGTAACAGACTTCTACCGATCAGAAATAACATTCGACTTCAACAATGAGCGGCTCTCATCTCTTCGACGTACCAAGCCCCCTAGAAACCCCCACCATGAGCGCTCGCTCACTCCGATCGTCCAGATCTCGCGACCCATCCCAAACCCTTGCCGATCAGCTAGAATTGCTGATGGAAAGACTATCTCATATGATGGTCAGGATGGAGGCTGCAGAGGCCCGCACAGACAACCTGCAAAGCCGCTGGGACCAAGAGCGGCAAGAAAAAGAAGAAGAACAGGAGCAATCAACGAGCAAGAATGATTCGAGCTCGAAGAAAGTGGAGGTAGTAAAAGACCCCGGCATGTTTGACAGGTCCTATCAACGTTTCGACAAGTGGTGGACCAAGATGCTCGTCTTCCGTGAAACGAACCTGTCTCTCTTCAGTGATTCCAAAATCAATGGTGCGAAAAATTGGAATCTTGCAGTACTCTCGCGGATAGGGACAGACGGAGAAAAGGATAAAAATAGGGCCGGTGCTTGGGCACGCACCGAGATCAAGAAACGACGTGACATGAATGTGCCCTGGCTTCCGTGGCAAGACCTCAAAAAGCTACTCTCACAACGTTTCCGTATAGGGAACGAAAAGGAAATCGCAACAAAGAAACTCATGGCGCGAAAACAATACCGAAACGAGAGGACACAGGTCTTCCTGACTCAATGGCTGGCCTTATACGATCAGGCCGAGTGTACAGAGGCGATGGGCATTGTCCTCTTAGAAGCAGGTGTCCAACAAGACATCATTCGTCACATGTACATGACGAACAAGAGGCCCGCCAAATTGTATGACTTTATCATGGAAGTACAATTATTAGCCAACGCCATCGAGTCATTCAAATCTCGTTTCGATGGGACGCGCCGGAACCAACGCGATCCTAACGCCATGGAAGTTGATACAATTTCATCCGATAACCGGGATATTAACCGCTCCTCCCGGGGCTGCTACAACTGCAGAAAAGAGGGCCACATGGCTCGCGACTGCAAGGCTAAGAATACCGCCTGTGCAGAATGCGGATTCAGAAGAGGGGGACATCGCAAGGAATGTTCCAAATTTAAATCGAAGCAAGTACGTGCCACAGAAGGAACTGCCTCAACAAACCAAAATGCCGTACCTCCCTTCACCCCTTCTTCCTCGCGCCCCATGGCAACGCTCTCAAACCCCCGACCCAGTGGGAAACTAAACTGGCAAGGAGCCGTCCGAGGCATGACCCTCGAGGCGGCACGCGCATACTTCCAGAACTTAGAGTCCACCCAGGGAAAAGAGTAGGCTTGGACACATTGAGTAGTGTACCAAGCAATATGGACCCTAGTTACGTAAATAGTTCCTCTCCTTCCTTTTTTCACTTAGTACCTACACAATCGAGGGTGCGACGCCAAGATAGTGCTCACCCATCTCCCTTATCTGTTTCAAATTCTTTTTCATCTCTCGATAGTGATTGTAATTTAGATAGTTACGCATATGGTTCTTTTTCTTCTCCGTCATCTCGTTGTGGTAGCCTACCAGATGACATAACCAAAGCGGCGAACTCCAAAAAGGAGCGTGGTCACCGGGAAGTGATGCTTAATTCCGCTTTCAAAGAAAATAAAAATAGTTTGCTTCCGAACTCGACGGAAAAACGAGTGAGAACTATGAAACCGCTCCACGAACTATTCGTAAAAATCGACATAATTACAAAAACCCAAAAAATAAATGTAAATGCCCTACTAGATAGTGGCGCGACCGGAATCTTCATCGATAGTACATGGGCAAAACAACAAAGGATCCCCTTGCAATCATTAGAAAATGTTATACCGGTTTATAACGTAGATGGAACAATCAACTCAGCTGGTGGAATAGCACATACCGCCACAATGATCCTCGATCACAAAGGACATAGAGAAAAGGTCACAGCCAACATCACTAACCTAGGAAAGAACCAAATGATCCTAGGATATACATGGCTAAGAGACCACAATCTGTCTATTGACTGGACAAAAGGAACCATAGAAATGAATCAATGTCCGGCATCATGTGCCGCACTCCAACATAGCTACATTAACCATGTAGAAAAACATGAAACGGCATACGGATACCATATCGGCAGAGCCGACGATGGAAAACATGTCCCAATAGATGCAGAAGAAGCCAAGAAGTTTGTACCGCCTTCCTACCATGAGTTCATAGATGTCTTCTCAAAGAAGGCAAGCGAACGAATGCCAGAGCGCAAACCTTGGGATCACGCAGTAGATCTGAAAGAAGACTTCGTTCCAAAAAAAGGTCGACTAATTAAACTCTCCCCTCAAGAACAAGATGAAGTAAAGGCTTTTGTAGACGACCAACTCTCGAAAGGATACATCTGCCTGTCTAAATCGCCCCAAACGTCTCCAGTCTTCTTCATACCCAAAAAAGACGGCAAAAAACGAATGGTTATGGACTATAGATACCTAAATGAAGGCACCGTGAAAAACAATTATCCGTTACCTTTGATCTCGCAAATCATAGATAAATTAAAAGGATCTAAGATCTTTACCAAAATGGATCTCCGATGGGGATACAACAACGTGCGAATCAAAGAAGGTGACGAATGGAAAGGAGCCTTTGTTTGTCACCTCGGGGCTTACGAACCCCTCGTTATGTACTTCGGCATGTGTAACAGCCCTGCCACCTTCCAGCAAATGATGAATGAAATCTTTGCTGATATGGACGATACCGTCATTATCTACTTAGACGACTTATTAATATTCTCAAAGCACAACGACATGGAGCGACATCAGGAAACAGTCAAGAAAATCCTAAAGCGCTTGTGCGATAATGACCTGTTTGTCAAACCAGAGAAGTGCTTCTTCGGCATCAAACAAGTAGACATGCTAGGCATGGACGTATCAGAACATGGAGTCTCAATGAACCATGAAAAAGTCAAAGGCGTACAGGATTGGCCAGTACCCATGACCCTGAAAGGCATGAGGAGCTTTTTAGGCCTTGCCAACTTCTATCGAAGGTTCATAGACAATTATAGCTTAGTGGCCAGACCACTTCACGATCTCACAAAGAAAGATCAACCATGGAAATGGGGCCCTGAACAGCAGCACACGTTCAACACGCTCAAAGAAAAATTCACATCCGCACCTGTGCTCGCATATCCAGACGACACAACCCCATATAGAGTAGAATGCGATGCATCAGACTTCGCAGTCGGAGCAGTGCTCTCGACCAAGATAGATGATAAATGGCACCCAGTATCATTTATGTCACATAGCATGACCCCCGAACAGCGCAACTATACTATAGCTGATAAAGAAATGCTAGCCATTATCTTAGCGCTCGAACAGTGGCGTCACCACCTCAAAGGCGCTAGACATCAATTCGAGATATGGACCGATCATAGAAATCTCCAGTACTTCATGAAGTCACAGGATTTAAATCGAAGGCAAGCCCGATGGGCACAATATCTATCTCGCTTCGATTATCTACTTGTGAATAAACCTGGAACTTCCATGGGAAAAGCCGATGCACTCTCTAGACGAGAAGATCATATGATCGGCATCGAAGATGATAACAAAGCAACCATAGTTATCCCATCAGAATGAATTCGGTCTCTTGAAGAGATTTCACTATTCGATAGAATCAAAGAAGCACACTCCGGATTGAAAACCCCTGACGGGACGACCCTCCGTGAAGGATTATGGCACTATCAGGATAAGATCTGGGTACCACAAGATCTTAGAAGGGGGGTAATAACACAATTCCACAACCACCCCCTCTTCGGTCATAAAGGCGCCGAAAAGACACTTGATTTTATATGCCGATATTATAGTTGGCCTGGAGCCAAACAAGATGTTATAGAGTATTGCAAATCCTGCGATCGATGCGCTAGAATGAAACCAACCAATCAGCCGCCAGCCGGCCTAACCCAACCATTACCTATAGCCTCTCGTCCATGGTCGGATATATCTGCAGATTTCATAACAGAATTACCAAATAGTAAAGGCTTCAATGCCATCCTCGTGATCATAGATCGATTCTCAAAAGAAGTAGTCCTCATTCCCATAACGAAGACAATAATGGCAAAAGAGATAGCCAAACTATATAGAGATCATGTGTGGAAAAACCACGGATTACCTGATAGCTTGGTCAGCAACCGAGGCCCGCAATTCGCATCTCAGATGATGATGGATCTGCTTAAATTATTAAAAATCGAAAAGAAGATGTCGTCGGCATACCACCCACAAACCGACGGACAAACTGAACAGGTCAATCGGGAATTGAACCAATATCTCCGTTTATATATAGCAGAAAAACAAGATCAATGGGCAAATTGGCTTGCCATCACCCAGTTTAACTTTAACAACACCAAATCGTCGACTACCGGTTTTAGTCCCTTCCAAGTCACCAAAACGTATTCCCTACGACTTGGCATAGAACCCCATAGCATAAAAGCTCCAGAAGCTAAGAATTTCGCAGAAACCATGGATAGCACACATAAGCAGGTTGCCGAAAATCTAGAAAAAGTGCGCCAAAAGATGAGTCAGCAAGCTGACAAACATAAGCGCCCAGCACCTGCATATCAAATCGGCGACCTCGTACTTCTTTCCACTGAACACTTGACGTTATCGGATAGACCGGCAAAGAAGTTAACCGAACAATGGATAGGACCATACCAGGTCATCAACACGTTCACCAACAGTGTGAAACTACTACTGCCCAAATCGAATAAAGCACACGATGTAGTCAACATGTCTCATGTCAAACCATATATAGAACCTCTCGACAGCCAACCCATCACTCGCCCAGGACCAGTCTCTGTGGACGATGAAGGAAATGAGGAATACGAAGTCGAAAAGATCATCGACTCTCGCCCTATAGGACATGGCTTCCAGTATCTGGTACATTGGAAAGGCTATGACGAATCGGAACGAACATGGGAATCGGCGACTAACCTGAAAAAGTCCACCAACGATGCCATCATAGAATTTCACAAGAATAACCCCATGGCACCTTGCAAGCTCCACATGGCACGTGACCTCTTTGATTCTCTGTTCACCGTAAAAATAGAAAACTTCACATCGGGTTCTACCATGGAATCGTAGGCGATCTGGAATCTCGCCCATAGAAGGGGGGTAATGTTACGAACTCCCTCCATAACCTAACTTTTCTCTTTTTATTCCTTCTTTCGCGATCACGTGACTTGATATTCATCACATGATCAGTCATGTGACATCACGTGACCCTTACATAGCTTATCTCATCACCTGACCTTATCTATTACATCATAGTCTAGACCCACACATTGTAACCTCGTTCATGGAAATACTTCCACACTCATGTGAACCTATATAACCATACATAGTAACCATAGATAGCTTATCGTTAGACACAGCATGGTCTGTGCACATGTACAAGTAGTATATATATTGTGAATGCAACGCCAGCAGACCTCAGTCTGTTCTGGTTAGTTTCCCAGCTAGCTTATACAGTCCCCTTCTCCATAGTTTGTCTTGTATGAGGTGACCTAGTCATCAGGCTACTGGTCGCTTTCACCTTCTAAGTGGTGGTGCCATTGTTCGAGTGTGAGAATGATAGCGAGCATTTCTTTGTCAGCTATTGTGTAGTTACACTGCTTGGGGGTCATACTATGGAACATGTATGACACAGGGTGCCATTTGTCATCTATTTTAGTCAATAGTACTGCACCGATGGCAAAGTCTGAGGCGTCGCATTTGACTCTATATGGGGTTGTATCATCCAGGTATGCCAGCACCGGAGCCATAATGAATGCTTTCTTAAGCATCTCAAATGCTGTTTGTTGATCTTTTCCCCAGATCCAGGATTGGTCTTTTTTTGTTAGGTTGTGCAACAGCCTTGCAATTAAACTATAGTTGGCGATAAATCAGTGATAGAAGTTGGCCAAGCCTAAGAAACTTCATACACCTTTCAATGTGATTGGGAGCGGCCAATCTTGAACACCTTTTACTTTCTTGTGATTCATCAAAACACCATCTTTTGATATATCCATGCCTAGCATGTCTACTTTGGTAACTTTGAAGAAGCATTTCTCGGGTTTGACAAACAAATTATTGTTCCAAAGTTTTTCTAAAACTTTACATACTAGTTCAATATGTTTTGATCTATCATCATCTTTCAAGAATATGAGAAGGTTGTCAAGATAAATGACTATGCAATCATCCATATCAGAGAAGATTTCATTTATCATTTGTTGAAATGTGGCAGGGCTATTACACATTCCAAAGTACATGACAAGGGGTTCATAGGCCCCTAAATAACAAATGAAGGCACCTTTCCATTCATCACCTTCTTTGATTCAGATATTGTTATATCCCTATTGGAAATCCATTTTGGTAAAGAGTTTGGCTCCTTTTAATTTATCTATGATTTGCGAGATTAGAGATAACAGGTAATTGTTTTTCACTTTTCCTTCATTAAGGTATCTATAGTCCATAACCATGCATTTCTTTCTATTTTTTTTGGGTATAAAGAATACAAGGGACGTTTGCAGCAACTTGAAAGGACGAATATATCCTTTGCTGAGTTGATCATCAACAAAGGCTTTGACCTCATCCTGTTCTTAGGGACTGAGTTTGATAAGATGCCCCTTTTTTGGTATGAAGTCTTCTTTTAGGTTGGCCGCATAATCCCATGGTTTTTGTTCTGGCATTCTCTCACTTGCCTTTTTTGAGAATACATCAAGATAGTCATAATATTCCACAGGTACAAGCTTTGCAGCTTCCATAGTGTTGGAGGGGATGTATTTCCCATCGTCAGCTTTGGCTATGTGATATCCATAGTTGATCTCATGGATTTCTACTTGATTTAGATTATGGCTTTTTAACATGGCACACAAGGGTGGGCACTGGTTCATGATTATGTCACCTTTGATCCAATTGATAAAGGGGTTGTGGTTCCTAAGCTACGTATATCCTAGGATTAACTGGTTTTTACCGAGATTTGTGATGTCCACAGTTATTTTCTCATGGTGTCCTTGGTAATCTATAATGAGTGAGGCAGTGTATGCTATGCCGCCTGCTGAGTTCACTGTTCTGTCGATATTGTATACTGGAATGATGAGGTCAAGTGGTTGCATTGGAATTTGATTTTCCTTTGCCCATATTTGGTTGATAAATATGCCAGTGGTGTCACTGTCTAGCAGGGCTTGGCATTCTGTTTTTGTTGTTTTTGTAATTATGTCGATTTTTACAAATAGCTTGTGGAGTGGTTTGAATGTTCTCACGCGTTTCTCTGTCAGGTTCAAAGACAAGCTATTTTTATTTTTTATATAAGCAGAATTAAGTGTCACTTCCCAGTGACTGTGCTCCATATTGGAGTTTGCTGCTTCAGTTACAGTATCTGGTAGGCTACCACATCGAGATACTGGAGAAGAATAAGAGAAAAAGTTGTCTAAATTACATTTGCTATTGAGATCGGAGAAACTATTGGACATACAGTGAGGTGCAAAACCGTTGCAATGCCTAACCACAAACCGGGGTGCGAAGCGCCCCGCAATCACCTGTGGGAATTTCACTTCGCTTTGGTGAGAACAAATAAAGAGCAAACTCTTGGCTACAACATTGCCTCCTGGGTCATGTGATTATGTTCACACACTGTCAAGATACATCCATTTCAAAACAGCAATAGCATTGCAACAGTTTTGCACCTTTTGATATCCTAGGTATATTAGTACT